>PVJD01002348.1:0-207505 GCA_004026545.1 Mormoops blainvillei | reverse complement strand
AATCATCTCTGCATTTCAGAGGTAGGGTCAGCCCAGGCTGAACCACTTGGGCTGAAAGTGAAAAAGAATGTCCCCCACATTCCTCCAAGGACTTATTAGCACCAAAAGACCAAGTGTGTTAGGTAGGACAAAGGTTCTGTAACAGAGGTCGACCATGGCTTGAACAAGGTGGAATTTTCTCTTTCTAATGGAACTCTGAAGCAACCAGTCCTGTGCTGACCTGGCTAGTCTTGACGCGGGGGCCCCTGGCAGCTGGCCATTTGTTATCTGCATTGGGAGTAAACGTCGTTAAAACATGACAATAGTTGCTACTGTTCCGCTTACAAAAGGCCCCAACTCAGACATTGCGCCCTGCTAGCACCCGCGTCTCCCTGTGCCCCCGCCTTCAGCTTCCATTTTGTCGGCCTCAGGTATGCAAGTTGATGGCAAGGGCCTTTACAAATCTTGCCAAAGCTGTAGAATTTCATGAAGTTGATGAGAGTGACATTGGAGAAATCCTGAGGTACAGCACAGTGGCTGACAAATCGAAGCTCTATCTGGCTGGGTCAGCCTCGCCTAAATAATAAAGACTCCCAATGTGAAAAATGATGACATAGTGCTTACGAGAAAGTGATTCGAATGTCATAGAACTCAGTGGCCTGAATGTCACAGAGGGGTGTGATGGAGCCTTTGGGCAGTTACTGCCTGGAAGGGCCTCGCAAAGACCACCAGACCATTTTGTGGGGAAAGCCATGCCTCCTGAAATTAAGTTTTTTGCATTCTAAGTATCAGCACCTAAATCTAAGAATTGGCATATTAGCCTAAATTTTGTTGAATAGCAGATAAAATGTAAGCATTTTCATAGCTTTAGTTTTATTTTTTTAATATAATTCCAATTAAACTTTTCTTCAATTATTAAAAAATGTTGGTTCCCAGTTGCAAGAGGTTTTGTAGTCAAAGCCACCTTTTTCTTGGGATAATGAGGTCTCCAGAATGGGTCCAATGTCTGTCTGGCTCAGCAGACCCAAGGGTGCAGTGTGGGTGGGGCCTGCGTCATCTTATTCCTGAGATCAAGTCTAGAACAGGGCTTGGTTCAGCCAGTGTGTAGTGAGCGAACTGATGAGTGTGTGAGTGAGTGAATGAAACATCCCAGTGGCAATGCCTGTCTGCCCAGGGCCTGGTGGTCTGGAAGCCCTGGCAGGGGAAAGAAGCCCGCACCCTACCATGCTCAGGCTCACCTGGACCTAAGCAGAGCTGTCAGCTTCTCTTTGCTGGGAACCAGAGGCCTTGCAGGAAGCGCATGGGTCTCCCGCTGCTCTGCCCCACCTATCACTGCGCCCCCCTGAACTGGGTGGCCCCACCCCTTTCGCTGGCCTGCCTCCCTGCAGCCAGCCTCTAAGCGCTGGCTGGAGCATTGCAAGAAATGGCTCATTCACATTTGCCCTCGGGTAGGGGTGGTGGGCAGCTCAGCCTGATCCACAGAGGCCGCGAGAGGGAAGCTGCAGCGGCCACATGGCGCTCTGCAGCCCAGAAGGGTTTTAACACCTCACAGCAAGCCTGTGAGGTGGGCCACCTCCACTCTCCCTGCAGAAGGGAGAGGCTCAGAGCCGGTTCAGAGCTGCCCAAGGTCACGCTGCTGGTATGGGGCAGAGCTGGGAAGATCAGTCCCTCTGCCTTTCCATCTCGCTCCTCTGGATACTGACTAAACCTATTCTGTCTCCTCTGCAAAATGGAGATAAGAGACCCAAATGCACAGGACCTAGCACATAAAAAATGCTCAAAAAATGCTGGCTACGTGCTCACTGATGGGGGTCCGCTGCCCGCCCCACACTCTGCCTGGGCTCAGAAGGCACGCTGTGTGAAACGCCTGGCCGCAGCGATCTTTCACCCTCAAGGAGCAGGATGGCAACCTGGGTGAGCCCAGGTTGGGCACCAGGACGCACCTGAACCCTGCTCTGAGCCTCGCTGCTCTGGGTACTTCCTCTCCTGCGCCTCCGTTTCCGGGCACTGGATAAGGCGATGTCTACCTAATGAGGTGGACAGCTTGGTGAAATGCTCCCTTGCTTTGTATTGAGGGAGCCAATAATAAGCCTTTTCCCTCAGGGTACAGGACTCTATCTTGAGAGAGATCCCTCCCCTTTCCCTTTCTTCCCGCCCACAGGGGTCTCTCTCACCCCCTAGGCAGGAGTCATTATCTCCTTTTGGCCTGAGAGAAAACCAAGGGGGAGTTCAAGGCCAAGGCCATTCAGATGCAGAACTGGGTCTTAAGAACCCTGGGGAGGGGGGAGAATATCTCAAACTTAAATGCCTTTGATGGTCAGCTGGGTGATTTAAATGTGAGTATAGAACAATAGGTCGCAGTGGTAGGGCCCCAGGAATTTAGAGTCCTTAAAGATACTTCGACTCCAAAATTTTCAAACCCTTTGCTCTTTCAAACCCAGCAGCCTAGATCCCGCCTTCAAGCTGCAAGTTTGAGATCTTGGTACCAACACTGTCTCTGCCGGACCTTTGTGCTGCTCAGTGAGCCCACTCCATCCTCACTCTCTTACCTGCACCTGGTTAAGGATGACAAAGAGTTCCCAGAAGGCTCTCCTGGATGCTGGCAACACTGGCAGTGACAGCTGATCATTCCCGTGCTCCCCTGAGAAGCCGCACGCCCTCCCAGCAAGCACCACTCAGGGCAGTCTCAGGGTGGTTAACCCCACAGACAAGTGGCTCTTGCTCACAAGCCTGCCTGTTTTAGTTAGGGGGAAATCACTCTTTGGATCTCAGCTCCCAGGCCACCTCCTCCAGGAAGCCTTCCCCAAATTCCTCTACAGGACCAAGCCATTACACTTTGTGCCTGTGCCTCACAGCTTGTTTTTCATGGGTAACTTTTAAATAGCAACCCAGAGCCTAACCTGATGTGTGACCCACAGTGGGCACTCAATAATATGCATGGAATAGGTGATTAAACTCACCTGCCCTGTGACCTTGGACGAGTGACTTCAGCTCTCTGAGCCTGTATTTTCTTGTCTGTAAAATGAGTTGTGATGAGCAAGCATTCAGAGAATGCATGGAGAGTGAGGATTAACAATGGCTCACAAAAACATCCAGGTCCTAATCCCTGGAAACTGAGTATTTCCTTATATGGCAAAAGGAGGGAGGGGGGTCCTTGCAGATGTGATTAAATTAAGGGTCTTGAGATGGGGAGATTATCCTGGATTATCCAGGTGGCCCTCATATAATCACAAGGGTTCTTATGAGGGTGAGGCAAGATGGTCAAAGGAAGTAGGAGATGGGACAACAGAAGCAATTATTTCCTTGACTTCTCTAGCTTCTGGAGGTCAACAAGTGGTCACGAGCCATGAAACACAAGTGGCTTCCAGAAGCATGAAAGGTAAGGACAGGTTCTCCCCTAGAGTCTGTAGGAGCCAGCCCTATCAACACCTCCACCTTAGCTCAGGGAAGCTGACCTCGGACTTCCGACCTCCAAACTACAAAGAAAAAAATGTGTTGTTTTAAGCCACTAGATTTGTGGTCAATGGTCACAGCAGCCCTAGGGAACTACTGCACATGGAGGTCATCTGGTACACAGTAGGTGCTCAGAAGTGGCAGCGACAAGTCACATGTTCTCCTTCCCCCAGGGGGCCTCTTCTTCTTGCCCCCCTCTCCTCCCCCCCCCCGCTGATGTTCCTGGTACCTGGCCTTTCCCTAGGTTCTCCCCAGGAGCAGGTTAAGGCAGGAAGGGCAGGAGACTGGACCATGCTAGGTACGAGAAAGCCTCTGGACCAATGAAGGGGACTGTCCCCACACATCTAGCATTTGACTTAGCATACCAACAGCATTCACTGCATGCCAGGCTCTAGGCTAAAGGCTTCACACACCCTACCTCATTTAATCTCTCAACAATCCCGGGTCAGCAGGAACTACGATCACTTCCATTTTACAGATGGAAAAAGAGAGACTCAGCAAGTTACATGGTTTGCCCAAAGCCACCCACCTAGGCACAGAGGAACCAGATTTAGAATCCAAGTCTGTCTCTTCCAGAACCTGTGTTTAAAACTAGATTACAACAACCCAGCTCACATCTTGATCCAGCTTCTGTCTTGCTCTTACCGATCACCCTTAGCTTGGTGGGAGAGGCTGTGGGTGCAAGTCTTGGCTCTGATTCTTTGGCCTGGGAACCAGATGGGTGCCTCTAGCACTCCGCACTTTGGTTTCTTCATGAGCAAAACGGGACAAGCCTGCCTATAGAGGGGCTGCATACTCCGATGAGACACAGAGAAAGTGGTACTGTTATCTGGTACCTACCAAGATATAAGGGCACTGTACCTGGCAACCTCAGTGCCTTATTTTACAGGTGAGGAAACTGAGGCTTGATATAGGAACTCACTAGTTCTCAAGCCACCCAGGAGCTCTGATGCCTTGACCATCTCCATAAGCCCCGTGCACCCAAGAGACAGGGTGGGGGTTCGGAGTCTTCCTGAGCAGGTGGCTGCGGGCTTTTGTCTTGACCTATGATGAGCGGAAGCCTTGGAGGGGCAGTTGTCAGGGAGTCTGTAAGTTAAGAGGTTCATTCACTCACTCGTTCATTTGATATTCCTCCACTTAAAATCATCTGCCAGTGGTTTCCTTCTCCACAGACTAGAATAACATCTAAACTCCCCAGCCCCCAGGCCCTTTGCAGCCCCGAAGACCCAGGCTCTCTATTATGGTCCTGCCTTCAGCGTGCCCGCTGCTTGTCACCTTGCTCATTACCCACCAGGCTCTGTTCTGTGCCAGGGCCTTTGCACTTGCTCTTCCCTCCGCCAAAGATGCTCTTCCTGTAGCTCTCCCTGCCACCAGTTCCTTCCTGCTATGCAGCTCTCTGCTCAGATAGGCCTCCTCCTCACACTCCCAGCTAAGTAGCCGCTATCTGTTACTCTGCCTGCTAATCTCCCTCCTAACACTTATCACTCCCTGCAATCATCTTCTTTTCATATGTAAGCATTTGCTTGCTGTCTGTCCCTTGCCACCAGGACACCAGCTCCAGCTTACCTCTGTTGATTCCTCAGCGTCCAGCAAGATGGCAGGTGCCCAGAAAGTGAGGACATTTATATCCAGGCATTACGTTTAGTAGTAAAAAATGTTTCAAAGGAAGGTCCCAGTGAAGGCTAATGGTGCGGTGATGGGGGAGAGACCAGGCCAGCGGCTGGGAGCACCTGAGAGCAGGATGTCCGTCCAAATCCTCTGCCCGAGGTTCCCGCCGTCACCCCAACCTCGTCCAGCGGCGTTCCCAAGCCCGAGGCGGAGCACGAGAGTCCCTAAGGGCTCCACTGGGACCCCACAACCAACCCTCCCCCCACCCACCCCAAGGCGCACGGGCGGGCGGGCGGACGGACGCGCAGTGGAGCGTGCGGACCGCCAGGGGGTGCTGTCGGGGCGCGCACGGCCCATCTGGCGCCCGGGGCCGCGAGCGAGCGCAGCCAGGCCGCCCGGGAACTTTTTTCCTCCCGCTCTAGCTCTCCTTCTCCCCCCACGCGTCGACCGCCGGCTCGCTCTTCCTGTGCATAAGGGATAGCATTTCCCCGCAGCCACCAGGCAGGCCCGTCTGGGTGCGCGGCCAGGGCCCAGTCCCCGCGCCGCCGGATCCCCGGGCCCCCGGGTGCCGCCCCCGCCCGCGGCTGGGCTGGGAGAGGCGAATTGGAGAGAGAGGCGGCGGCGAGGGTGAGAGGCGAACGGAACAAGCAGGCCGCCCTGACCGCGGCCCGAGCGCCGGCGCAAGGAGGGGGCGCCGCGGCCCGCCCTCCTTCCTGCCTGGCCGGGGGCCGGCCAGGCCGACGCGCCCTGACCCCCAATGGCCTACCGGGCCTCCGGGCCGCGAAGTCGCTGCACCAGACCCAGGGCCCCCGAGTGAGCGGGGGCGCCGAGGTGAGCACCGATCGCCGGGTCGCGGGGGGCGCGAGGCGTCGGGATCCAAGGCCCGGTGAAGAATAGAAGCGCCTTGGGCCGGCACGTAGGTGTCCGTGGGGTCATTGCTTTGTGTGGCGTGGGGGGTGCGCGAGGTCACCGGATGGCCGTCTGGGGAGCTGCAGAGTGGGGGCGCCCTGCGCCGCAGATGAGGGTCTTCAGGAAATTTGTGCGGCCGGCTGGGGTAGGTCAGTGGCGTGGGGGCGCTAGAAGCGTGGGTCGAGCGTGGCCGGAGGTTCTGCGCGCTCCGGGGAGTGAAGTGTTTGCTGAGCGTGGGGTGGGGAAATGGGGGGCATTCGCCTGGCGCCGGGAGCGGAACTTTGTGAGTGCGTCCAGGGGGTGGGGGACAGGAAGCCGACGTCTCCGTGTGGGGCTCGGGACCGAGCGTGGGCCACAGCTTGGGAGCCAGGGACTCGAGGGGCAGGTAGGGCCTATGTGGGGAGATGGAGCTCACGGGGCTCGACGCGGTGCCCCAACGCAGGCAGCGGCGCCCGGGCCTGTGCGCAGGCCTCGCGACCCGGCAGGAAGCTGCCCCAGAGGCCCGGGTAGCTCCGACACGGCCAGGCCCCTGGCCCTTCGGAGGGTGGCATTACGGCCCGGGACGCTGGACGCGCGAGCCCCATGTCCCCAGACAGCAGCGCGCCGGCCAGGTCGATGGCCTCCAGCCCCTTGGAAGCAGGAGACCGACGTGGGGGCCGGGCGTCAGGCGGCTTCGCTGAGCACGGCCAGGGCAAGGGAGTGGTAGGACACGGGGGTGACACTTGGAGCCTTGGGAGCCCTGGATAGGGGGAGCTCTGGGGTTTCAGCTCTGAATGGATAAACCCAGTGTAACAATGCGCTGTTGGGGGCTTGGGGGAAGGGAGGCAGCGCGCCTGAATGGCGGACCGGGGCCCTGAGCCTCCCCGCTCTCGCAGCATTCCCTCCCAAGGCTCCTTTCCCGTGGTTTCAGCAGGCCCTGATTCAAGGACCCACGCGGGACCGCACGCTTCCCTCCCACCCAGAGTGCACCCCCGCCTTATTTCTCTTCCAACTCAGCGGTGTGTTGAGGATTCAAGAGCGTTACATCTGGTTGCAATCCAGTCTCTTGCCTCTGCTGGGCTGTTAAGACCTCGCGCTGACGTCAGAGCAGGGGAATTACTTCTTTTTATTTTATCTTTTTAGTTTGTCTGCTTCCCTGGGAGGGGAGGAAGGTGAGCTAGGCGAGCTCTGATGTGGAGGCGCCAGTGCCACCCGAGCCCCAGGCTGGGGGCTCTGCCTCTCCACCCCGCACCTCCATCCTGCGTCTGCACTGGCTCTACCGCAGGTCAGGCTCACCCTTGGGGGATGGGGGGCTCTGCCAAATGATCACACCGTTGGGTTTCCAGAGGCTTTCCTGTCCCTCCTCCCCTGGAAGCTGGAAGGGAATCTTCCAGCCGACAACAAGGGGGTGAATGTGCCCCAGAAGCACCCAGGGAGAGATCTTTAGGCGCAAGGAGAAGCGACCTTTTGGGTGATACGGTGGCGCGGGCAGAAGTTCTGGTCTGGGGGAGGCCCAGCCGCGAAATTCTGGCAGAGGCTCTCAAAAGCAAAAGCCCTGGAGCGGAGAAACGCAGGCGTGGATCCAGGCCCCAGAAGCTGACTCTGGAGTGGGCTACACTGGACCTTTCCCAGCAGCCAGGAGCCCCCTGACTTCCTAAACAGAGGGAACTCACCCTCTGCAAAACCCTCTTTCTCTCCCACTGGACCAAGAGGCCCTTGCAGGCTGGGCCCTTGTCTTATTCCTCTTTAGACTAACAAGTCCACACCAGGGGCTTTCAAACTCTTGCTAGTGACCTGTGGTAAGAATGTTAGGTCACAGTTTTGTTCACCCCCATTCCCATTGTATATAACTGAAATGAAGGTTTAGTGAAATAACTCTTTCTTTTACTTCCTCTGTTGATCTGGTACTTTCTATTCTAGTCTAGCTGATTTTTTTTTTTAATTGCTGGTTATAACTCACTAAATTGATTTTACAGTCCACGAATGGGTCATAACCAGAGTTTGGAAAAAACAAGCTAGAAAATGAACCTGGCTTCTGTTCATTCAGCAAACATTGAGAGGCCCTAACAAGTTCTCTCTTTTTTTTAATTATTGATTTCACTGGGGTGACATTGGTTAACAGGGTCACACAGGCTTCCAGTGAGCCTTTCTACGATGCATGATCTGCATTTCGCGCTGTGTGCCCTCCACCCAAAGTCAGACCATCTTCCATTACCGTCTCTTTGATGCCCTTTACCTTTACTGCCCCCCACCCCCAAGTTCTCTCTTTTTGAATTACTCAAGTAAGACCTGGATTTTTCTTCTCATTGTGAAAAATGCAAAACAAAAACAAAAACAAAAAAACCCGCCAAACCCAAAAGTGTGTACAGTAAAAGAGCCCTCTGCACCCCAGCCTCCTCCCAGGGACCCCGGTTCACAGCAGAGGCGCGTCCTTCCAGATGTTTTGCTGCTCACCATGCCGCTGTCATACATCCCAATGCCTTGCTTTCTTTCCCCCCAAATGAGAAGACACCTCAGGCTCTTATTGTGCACCTTCCTTTTGCCTTCCCATTTTTCCCTGTGAGGTCAGAGACAAATGCCCTGTGCCTCAGTGTCCCTATCTGTACAATGTTAATAATAACTGTCCTGGCCCCATAGGACTATAGTAAAGATTTAATTAGTTAATTCATATAAACGTATAAGGAACAGTACTCGTCCCTATAGTGCCAGTTGCCACCACCTCACCATTACTGTTACTCTTCGATTTCCATGGCAGCCTATGTATGTACCTCATTGCTTTTAATAGCTGCCTGTGGCTATGGCATGGATGTCCCACCCCCTTCTCATGTGTGGCTGTGCGGGGAGGGAGGAGGTGGCGGTCGTGTGCCCTGAGCAGCGTTTCTGTGGGAGAGCCACCTGGGCTCACTGGCCCCAAAGGAACAGATATTTTCCAGGGACCCACTGTTTTTGCAGTCCTTTGCTTAACGCAGCTGTCGTCAAGAGATCACAGCCCAGGACGTGAATGAGACCCACATGGCACCCAAGGGGACCAGCATTGTCATGGGAGCTCATGTCAGGACCTATGCAGGAAATAGGCCCCCTGTGAAAGCACCATGCAGACTTTATTGGGGGTGATGAGGGAGAGAGCAGAGAACAGCATCTTCACCAAGACTGGCCCAGGCGAAGAAGAGCAGAGGGAGGTGGTCCATGGTTCGGTTCCAAGGCGGGTGGGACAGACAACCTGAGCTTTAGGGTTCAGTAGCAGGTGAGCGCTGTCTTGGCCAGAGTTGAGGCTTTGTGGAGGTGGGGGCTTCATGGAAGAGGGGGCTTGGAACAGGGGCTTTAAGCACAGGTAGGTAAGAAGGAGAGGGGCATTCCTGGCGGAGGGAACATGCAGCATATCTTTGGAGGCCGAAATGAACGTCGCCTCTACCATGACTGAAAGGGGTGGGACTGACTCAGAAGGACCAGTGGCGGAAGAGGCTGGGCTGTCGCTGGGGTCTCCTTGCTGGTCTCCCTACCTCCAAACTGTCCCATCCCAGCGAGGGCCACACTACCAGGCTGATCTTTCTCAACCACAGCAGATACTTCCAGGGGCTCGTGTTGCGTTCTGGATGAAGGTCCAGTCCGTAGTCCTTCCCAGGTTGCAGGGCCCTTCCTGGCCCTCTGCACCTGCTCTGCTGCCATTCAGCCTGGTCCCCCCCACCAGCGCAGCCCTCCTTCCCCGGGCTCAGCCACGCACAGTATGTCCCTGCCTCTGTGTGCTTGCCTGGCCTGTTTCTTTCACCTTTCTCCCTGCCTCCCAAGACCAAAACAGACGTCTTGTCCCCCTCTTCTCTGCGAGAGGGAGATGAGGCAGGAGAAGAGGAAAAAGGAGGGATGGGGGAGAGACAGAGTCAGAGATGGGGTGAGGGGAGAGAGAGACATGAGAAAAAGTGAGGGAGATGTTCTAGTTGCTGAATGGTATGCTTAGAATCAGGAAAGAACTATCCAGGAGTATTGTGGGTTCTCACGACACGGGACCTTTGTTCATTCATTTGTCCACCCGTCCCTTCAATCGCAGACATGCCCTCAGTGGCTGCTCCCCTCAGCCCTGTGTGAACCATGACCCCGGAGATGAGCATGCTTGTGGTCTGGCTTTGCAGGCCATGCCCACCCCCCCTCAATCTGTGGGCCAAATGGATGGTCACCGTCTAATTTCTGCACAGAGTGATCTTGCTCAGGAGAGAAGGTATCCAGGATGCCGGGGTGGGGCAGGAGTGAGTCCTGTCAAGGGGGAAGAGGTGTGGCAGGGCCCAGGGTGTACGTATGGTCGGGGAACCACTGGTTAGGAGTTGCGGGGTGGGAAGCCTGGGCTGGGTGGCATCACCCCTCTCCCCTGGTCAACTGCTTGGGTTGAGAAAGTTGGAGACCTAGTAGAGAGGGCTGACAGAACAGGGGCAGGTGGTTGCTCGGAGTGTGGACAAGCCCCAGGCTGGGGGTCTCACGGGAGGACGTGGAGACCTGAGCGGAGCTCCCTCCCGGGAGACCAGGCCTGTCCACAGTGCATCGTGGTGGAGGAAGCGCTAGATTTGGAATCAGGAAGAGGTTTAGCTCCAACTGCTGCTTCAGGCAAGTCACTTCCCCCTCTGAGCATCGATTTCCTCTCTGGGTCACAAACAGAGACATGGGGTTAGGCCAGCCTCAGTTCAGATCCAGGGAGTGGCTGTCTGCTCTGAAGCTCCATAGCCCTTCTTTAAAATGGGCGTAATCACCGGAACCTCCTGGTCACAGCCAGCACATGTGGCTGTTAACTTTTTTCTTTAAATCTTCACTTGAGGATATGTTTATTGATTTTAGAAAGAGAGGAAGGGAAAGAGAGAAAGAGAGAAGCATTGATCAGTTGCCTCCCATAGGCACCCCGGCTGGGGATTAAACCTGCAACCTATGTACGTGCCCTGACCAGGACTTGAACCTGCAACCTTTTAGTACACACGATGGCTAGAAGACTGCATGAGGAAGAGATCACTATTCTTCCATTCCCCTTCATGCCAGGTTGCATTCACATCTTTGGTGAAATAACACTGGTGGAAACAAAGTTTCTTTTCCAGCCCGCTTGAGGCGGATTGATTGACAGATTGAGTGTGTCTTTGTTAGATGGTAGGGCAGGTAAGAATTATAATTTTCCAGTCAGAGTTTGTTTCCAAAGAGGGCTTTGCCTCAGCAGTGCAGATGAACCCTGAGAAAGCATCCAGCAACTTGTGACTTCTGAGGCGGTGAATATGGTGGTGTAACCACAAACTCGGTCATTCATTCACTCACTGATTCGTTCATTCTCTCATAAGTCACATTGCCCCAGGGTGCTGGGGCACAGCCACTAACGTGGAACATTTCTGATACAGCATAGTGGATAAGCCCACGTGTTTTAGAGTCCAGCTGTATGAGCTCAGACCCCAACTTTGCCGCTTACTAACTTGGGCAAGTTATTTCCTTTACTCAGTCTCCTCATCTGTCAAATGGGGGAAATGATAGCACCTACCTCATTGGGTTATTGGGAAGATCAGTGAGTTAATGCAGATAAAATATTTAAAACAGGGCCTGACATGGAGAGTGCTAGACAATGCTTCCCCTCCTTGTCATTTCTGTTCCCGTCCTGGAGAATCGCACAGACCCGCTCAGTGCTGAGGGAGGTGGTCCCAGCTGAGAGGGATGACGCCCGGGCAGGGAATGGTGGTGCCCCATGCCAAGCACCTGGCTCTGGAACCAGCACCCCTGCCACCTCCTGGCCTCCCAGACCTTCCCACGGGCGGGTGCCTGGGGCCTGCTGTCTACAGCGGGGGCTGTAGTGAGGGTGAGGCTGGCAGTGGGGAGGCCCTGTCGGGGCTTTGTCACTCGGAAAGGTCCAGTTCTGCCTGGCACCATGTGAGCTTCAGACTTTAGAAGGAACTCCAGTATCAAATACTGAAGCTGAAGGTGTTTTCTGATTGACATCCTCAATTGCTGGAGGCCACCAGACCATATCTGGATGTCCCTGGGTGACAGGAACCTCCAGCTCTCTGAACCTCTGTTTCCAGAACTAACAGTACCTACTTCATGGTTTTGTTTTCAGGAGGATTAAATAAGACGGTGCCTGTACTGCACTTAGCTGTATGTGACACACAGAAAAGTGCCTAATAAATATTGCTATTAGTAATAATAATTCTCAGAAAACATAAATGTAAATTAGAAATCACCTGAAAGATTTCTCCTTGGGAGCTACAGCTCCTTAGAGATGGGAAGTTGCAAAGCTTCACTAACATTATAGGACAAAGAATTATTACAGTGAATGGGAAACAGCTGAGGCCCAGAGACGTTCAGCTCCTGGAGCAAAGTCACACAGTAATCCAGGGTGGGGCACGGAAGGGGGAGCCATGCTGGATGTTAATACTGTGCTTCCTGATGCTTTGATCGTTATTCCTTCCACAAATAGTTGTGGACAATCGGCATTGATATACAGCTGGTGTCACAGGGGCCTGCCTTCTGGAAGTTTCTGGTCTGATGAGACAATGAAATTTATAATGATTGTAGTAAGAGGTAAAGAGGTAAAATAAAAATCACCTGTTCAGTGGCAGGGCAGAGCCACGCATTCACTCGTTGGGGGCGGGGGGCGCTGTGCCAGGCCGTGGAGCAGTGATCCAAAAGCAGTGGCTCTCACAGTCCAAATGTCCTCTGCAGGCAGAACCCTCAGGGAACGTGCAGACCATGTCTGGAGACATTTCGGTTGTCTCAGCAGGGGAGGCACTGGCACCTAGTGGGTAGAGGCCAGGGTGCTGCTAAACAACCTCCGAGGCACAGGAACAGCCTCCACGGCAAATGATCTGGCCCAAGATGTCCACGGGGCCAAGATGTCCACGCTTGAATGGAAGCCCCACCCTGGAGAGACAGCGGTGGCCAAGTGGGTGCCACCCCTACCCTTGTGACACTTACAGTCCGATAGGTGAGCGAACATTAATGAATTGCACTTGTGTGGATTTATTGTAATTATATATAACTGTGTTGCAAGCCAAGAAAGCAGAGTGCAGAGTGAGGGGAGAAGCCGTCCACTCTGCGGCGGGGGGTGGGGGGGTGGGGGGGCACCTCCCAGGAGGTCTTTGCAGGCAGGAAGCGCTGCCCAAGCAAAGGCTCAGAGGCACAAAGTACAAAGGTGTGTAGTGGGAAGAGCAGACAGCTGGTATGTGTCTGAGGAGGCAGCAGAGAGTGACCCAGCCCCAGGGGCTTCCAGAGGTGGGGAGGGGACACAGGCCAGAGAAACGTTCCCCTTCGCCTGGCTTGAGGGAACTACAACTCCTGTGTCCTGGGGGACTGAGCCGAGGGGACCTGAACAGGTCTGAGGGGCGGCAGTGCTGCTTTCCTCTAGGGACCCAGCTCCTGCCCCTTCTCTCATTTGCATCCGTCTGATAGGTGAGGAAGATAAGCAGGAAAAAAGAGAGGGGGTGAGAGAGAACAAAATTTTCATTTCAAACAGATAGGAGTGGGGGAGGTCAAAGGAATCGTGTTTAGGGTACCTTTCAGACAAGCACAGAAAATCCCACATGGCCCAAAATAGCACGAAAAGCAGACGTTTTGCCAAATTAGACTTAATTGAGTGGCTCTCTCTTCTTGAGTCCAGCAGGGTGTGGGTGGAGGTGACATTGTCCCCTGGGGCCCGGCCCTGGCTAATTAAACATGGAGGCTTGGTCTCCCGGGCAGGACAGCACCCTGCAGAGCTCAGCCTGGCAGCCCTCGGCCCAGCCTGAGCATTCCAGAGGGCCAGAGACGCAGGACCAGATGGTGAAAGCAGAGGTGGGAGAGGCCTGGCCCCTGTAATAAGTGAATGAATGCCTGTTTCTTTAGATCCTGAAAGCGATTGTGGAAAAAGGCCATCATTTAATGAGTGCCTGCTGTCGTGCTAGGCATTGGGTGGTTCTCTCTAAGCCTTAACTAACTGCCCTGTAGAGATTGTCAAGGAAACTGAAGCTCAGAGAGGTTCAGTGACCTGCTTGAGGTCACACAGCAACCAAGTTTCAGAGCCCAGATTGGAAACCACATCGGCTGGGCGCCAAAGCCAAGCCCTGCCTGCTGGTCACTCAGCCATTTGGCAGATCATCACCAACTGTTAAGTTTCTAGGGCTTGGAGTGAGACACAAGTGAGCTTGAATTCTGATCAAGGCAGTTTTAGTTCTGCAGCTTTCTCTTTTGGAGCATCCTGTCATCTGTCAAGTGGGCATAGCCATTCCTTTATCCTAGAGTTACTGTAAGGGTTAAACTCTGCATGGAAGGGGAAGGAGGCCCAGGGAGGCCGCCCTGCCCCTGGCCACCCAAGTGGGCAGAGCCAGTGAGATTGTGGTATCTTTGTGCAGTATCAGTGTTGGGTTTCTTTATTTGAAAGGAGAGAAAGGTAGAGAAGGTGGTGTGGAATGCGGGTGTTTATTTTTCTTTGCCTGTGAAAGCCCTGTTTCACCTCTGCCTGATAGGTCTTCCTAAGACACTGCAGAGCTGTCTAGGGTGGGCACTGACAGGGCACCCACCAAGTGAGGCCCCCATTGCAGCCTGTAAGCCCTCATCCAAGAGGCCTGGGATACCTAAGAACCCCACCCCCTCCAAAAGAGTGAGGCGTGGGCAAGGGCCATGAAACCAGGGAGTCCCTCAGCGTCCTCCAGTTCAGCCCTCCGGGTCCCATTTATTTCCTTATCTCCTGGCAGCCAGCGGGTTGCTGGGAAATCGGGGGCAACCTTACTGATGGACAAACAAAATAAGCCTTGCTCACAAAAGGAGAGGGAGGTTGGCAGGGCCCCTCTGAGTCCCCTCCCCCTGCCCTAGCCCCTGGCTGAGGCATCTCTCCTGCTCCACCCAGCTGGCACCCTGCAGACCCCGAGAGGCAGTGAGGGGGCTGCGGAGCCATTGCAGTCAGGCCACACTGGCTGGGTGCCCCTTGCACTGGGGAGGTGGACTCGAGGAACCATGGAACTATGGAGGGTGGCTGTGAGTCAGGGTTTGCTGGAATGGCTGCTTCCTCCTCTTCAGCTGGCTGGGAAAGCAGCTTGGAGAGGAAGCCAGGCCCGCAGGTAGCAGAGAAAGACATCAGATCCAGGGGGAACAGCAGAGAAAGCAAACAAACAGGGCTTTGTGTGGCTGCAGATTGGCGGCTCAGAAGGGAAGCCAGGCCCGTGGTAGTGGGGAGGAGTGGGGGAAGGTGGCGAGGTCATGGCTCTGCGCGCTAGAGCAACCCAGGCTGGGCGGCCGGGCAGCGGGGAGTGCCACCTGGTGTGGACAGGCAGCGGAGTCCCAGCCTGGCTGAGCCCCAGCTGCGCCACTCCACTCCCTGACAGATCTGGGCTTGTCTGCCCACCGAACCTGGGCAGGGTCACCGTGTGGGGAGCTCAGGAAAACAGTCCCCCGGCGCAGCAGTGGGAGCTCCCCCCTACCCCTGTGCCCCTTCGTTGCTGGGAGGACACGGGGTAAGAGGGCGTCAGGGTCCACCCGGGCAGCTGCCTGCCAAACTGGGTCTCCAGCGCGGAGGGTGGGCGGGAGGGGCGGGGACAGCTGCTCAGAGCAGTGGGCGCTCTGGGGCTCCGCCGGCAGTCATGCAGAGAGGACCCGGGTTCGTGCTGTGCAGTGGCAGACCCCTGGCACCTCCGCCCAGGGCCCGGGAACCGGATGTCCCCCCTTCCTTCCTCCGAGGTGGAGGCGCCCTGCGCGGGGGAAGGGACCGCGCCGGGAAGACAGGGCCTTGTCGCGGAGAGGGCGCGGAGCCATCTTGAAGGAGGGGTTGTCAAATACCGGTCCCGCCTCTCAGGGGCAGGGCCTGGCCCGGGCCTCGGGAGAGAGGTTTAGGTGGGAGCTGTCGGCTGTCCAGCCAGACACGCAGGCAGCTCGCTGACCAGCTCGGTGGTCGCCTCCGGGGCCATTTCCTCTACCCTCCCCGACCTCTGTAGGGAGTGGCGAGAGGGCAAACGCCGAGCTTCCCGCCCTCTCCTCTGGTCCCCTACCGCAGCGCCCACCGCGTTGGCCACCGCGGGCCGCCCCCACGGGTCGGCCCAGACCAGCCCTGGTCTGCAGCCCACAGAGCCTGGAGGGAGGGGCGGGGCGCTCCCGTTGCCATGGCAACGCTGGGTCCCGGCCTGCTCCGCGCTACCGAGGTCCCGCCCCTTCGCCGAAGCCGGCTCGTTCCCGGAACTCAGGTTTCGGTCCCGGGAGGGGAGGCTCTGTGCCGGCGACCCCCCTGACCCCGCGTCAGGGACAGCGGAGAGACGGCTCCTGGGGCCCCTGAAAAAGTGGGGGCCGGTCTCCATCTCCAGGCCACGCCTCTCCAAAGCCTGCAGCGCCGCTGCACCCTGGGCTGCACGCGCGGGCCAGACGGAGGAGGGGCGGGAATGCCCCCCCCCCCCCGCCCCCCGCCACCCTCTCCCCGTCACACTGGGACTGGACCCTTCGTCCCAGCCGCCTCCCTCCCTCGCGCTCCATCGCGGGAGCACGAGCACAGGCCTTGTCCAGCTGGCTGGGGGGCACATTCCTACCTCCTGAGCTCCGGCACCCCGCCTGTCCGGGGGCAGCCTCTTCTGGAACTTTGCTACCACCCAGCCCTGCCTCCACCCGACCCGGCTCCTGGTGTCATCAGCCCCCAGCCGTTCACCGCAGGGTCTCCTTTCCCAAGCCTCCTCAGAGATACCTACTCAACTGGCCTCTGTGCGCACCTACCTGGACTACGGAGGCAGCTGGATTTAATGCCAGCCTCTGGGTCTGGGAAGTGAGGCTGTATGCCTGTTGAGCAGCTGCCCTTTGGCCTTGCTGGAGCCTTGTCCAGGGCACAGGCGCAGGAGAGTGAGAAGGGGTTTCAGTTGCCGCCGGCGAGGACTCAGTTAAAATCAAAAAGAGTTTCCCTCCCTGGCCAGGTTGCTCGGTTAGTTAGAGTTTCCTCCTGAATCAACCAACATATGCATAGATGAATGGAACAAGTCAGTGTTTCTTTCTCCACCCCCCCACTCTGAAAATCAATAAATAAAATAAAAAGAATTTCCCAGTTCTAAGCATTTCATTTTTAATTAATTTATCAGATTATCAATATGTTGATTTTAGAAAACCTAAAAATACAGGAAAACAAGTAAAAATTCCCTAATTCCACCCCTAGGACACAACCATTGTTACTTTTTGTTGTTGTTGACATACAATAAACATAAATATAATATAAAATATGGAGTCATGCTATATATTCAGTTTTGTAAGGCACTTGGTGGTTTTAATAGCTCTTTTCCTCACTATAAATGGAGGACAGGTTTATTATAGACTTGGAAAATATGACAAGTTAAAAGAAAAACAGTTTTCATACTCCCAGTCTTCAAAGGTAGCCACGTTTGACTGTTCATGTGGGTTCTGATTCGGTGATTTTTTTTAAGTATGCCATCACTTCCCTTGTAAATACCATTTGATATCCTTCTTTTCTCACTTAACGTTGTATATCATGCCCTTTTCTTGAGGCTGTGAGAGTCTTGAGAGAACTGGAACCACATTCTTGGGAGAGCTTCAGAAACGCACCAGACCGGATGGTCACTTTGACTTTGTTCATCTTCTCCCCATCTGCAGACCCCAGGAGCCCTTCGCCGTTGCCACTAACTTTGATAAGCAGCTTGGGCCAAGGGCCTGCTTGCTGGGGCCCAGGAAGCCACCCAGTCTGGGCAGGGACATTGAAGACTTACAGGCCCAGGTGATATTTAGACTCCAGTAGCAAGGCCCTTTAATTGGCCCCAGATGGACAAGGCTGCCGCAAGGCCTCAGACCTCAGCTTCCCCTGTGGCCTCCTTTGCCCAGCCCCATTCAGACTCAAAGACCCCTTGTTGGTCCTGTGACTCAACTACTACCCCCTCCTTTATGTCTTAGCAACCAGTTTCTCCTGCCTTGGGCTCCTCGGCCTCTCCCTGGGGACATGCAGGCCTGGCCTCAGGCATAGCCTCTGCTCAGCTGCCCCACTGGCCCAGCTACAAACTGCCCTTACCCCTGCACGTCCCAGAAGCTGACCTTCTCCCCCATTCCCAAACAGTTCGATTATAACACACCCAAACCCTGCGTGAAACAGGCCTTGGAAAATCCCAGCTGCCAGGGACGGACTGGCTTTTAAAAGGCACCCAGGGCTTGAGCAGGGCGCCAAAGAGGCCGGAGAGCACAGGGCCTCTTCCCGAGCAGCAGCTGGGCTTAAGTGGGTGGAAAATCTCAGAGTGTCCCTGTCCCTGGGAATAGCATCTCCGGCAGCAGCACGGCTGCTGGGACACCAGACACCATGCCCCACCGGCCATCACCTGCCACCAGCCCTGTGCACTCTGAGAGGAGACGATGCGGAGGGAGGTTGTGAGCCCGCAGCCAACGGCCCTGTGAATGATATTCTCTGAATGGGTTTATTCATTTATAAAACATTTAAGACCCATTCCGCTTTACGTATATCAAGGAGACAGTCAGGTTGGGCTGAGATTGATGTTCCAAACATGATTTCTTCATCTGGATTTGCTCTTCCGGGCTGGGTGCTGCCTGCTCTGGGGAATGGAACCAAGTGGCGGGACAGGTGTGTGGCTGGGCTTCGGGCCCGTGTGTGGGCAGTGTTTGTCTGTGTCTGTTTTGGAGGGCTCTGTACATGGAAGGGACGGTGACTCTCCCATGGTTGCTGCGTCCAGACACGGGTGCGAGTCTGTGTCGGACTGCTGAGTGTGTGCCTGTATGTGTAACATGCGCATAGCGGGGGTGTCTGTGTTTGTGACTGAGACCGGCGAGGTTGTATATGTACGTGTCTGGGTAGGGGGACGAGCTGAGGGGGTGGGTCTGTCTAAGCATGTCTTGGGTGCTCAATGTGTGGTGCTATCCACAGCGCTGGGTGGGCGGGGCTGTGCTTCCCTCTCTGTGCAGTGTATATCCGTGTCTGCATTTGTGGGCGGGGGACCTAGGTGTGTACCTGTGTGTCATCTCTATGCCCTGTCGTGTGAGGCCTGTTCCTATGGGTGTGTAGAGTATGGCGTAGGGCTCTTCCCACCTGCTGTGTCAGGGGCAGAGGCAGTGGCCACTGGATGGGTTGCATCTGCTCCCCTGGCCCTGGGCACGGAGAGGAACTGGGTGCCTGGCAAACCTGAGTTCTGTGACTCTGGGCCTCAGGCTCCAGGGAGGCCGGGCTTTGGGGGCTGAAGGAACACTGGCAACGTCTGACCCTCTTCTAGCGGAACTGGACCTTCCCTGCCCTTTGGCTCAAAGACCGGGGCACCTCGAGATTGGGGGCAGGACGGTTCAGGCCCACATTTCACAGATGGGGAGACTGCAATCCAGACAGCATACAGTCTGCCAGTGGCTAAGCCAGAAACCTAGTGCAGAACCGGTGCTCGCTCTAGTACTCTGCTCTGGGGCAGCCCCTTCCTGGGCCTCAGTTTCCTCTTCTGTGACATGGGGGTGCGTTCCCAGGCCCCTGTGCTCTTCCTGTGCAGAGAGCATCAGGACCGGAGTGACCAGTGCCCAGAGGAGGCAGGGGCCGGCCAGAAAGCAGGCAGCAAGAATGAGGGATGATGGGAAGATCTTGCTCTGGGCCGGAGTCTCAGGAGAGAGTCCCTGCTCTGGGCCTGACTCCGCACTTGGGACGTTGTCTCTGTCCCTTTCCTAGCTGCAGCCCCTGGCCCAGATGGGGCCCAGTAGCCTGGACAGTGGGAAAGTGGCCGGCATTTGGTTTTCCTCAGGCTCGTGACAGCCCTCAGCTCCCCCTCCCCCCACCTCGGCAGCTAATGCATCTGTCACTACTTTCCTAATGAGGCTGCTGAGGGCCCCTCTGGGACAGATACCTTTGCAGGCCAGCCAGCAACTGAGAGGGTGGGTCCATCTCACAGTCAGGTTGGGAAGAGGGGGTGCTGAGCCCCTCTCCTGCCTGCAACCCCCAGCCAGCTCAGCTCTTGGGGGCATCGAGACCCATCCAGGCCCCTGAGCTAGTTGTGTGAGGGCACAGGGTGCTGGAGGGATCTGGGAGGCAGGAATGTCTGCACCAGCATTCATTATCCTTTGGCACCGTGACTATTCGTAGTAATAATACTTCATCTGGTCGACAGATAGATATGTTTGCAGCCTGCTGTGCCAGGACTGAAATCAGCTACGATCTGGGTGTTCATAATCCCTGCCCTTGGGGAGGTGTGGCCAAGGGGAAAAGACAGTAACCAAATAATCAAGTTATTTGTGTCATTACACATTCCTGTATGGGGATGCACGTTTATCACAGGCCAGGACGGGCCTGCCTGTGAGCACACGCAGAGCTTCTTTGGTAGAGGGAGGGAGCTCTGCGCCCCAGCTGCGGGCACTCCCAGGCACCCCAAAGGCTCAGCCAGGACTTGCCCCAGTCAGGAGACCAGATCCTTGCGGTGGCCCCAGACCACTGCCCACCTTTTCTGGGCTCCTCTGGGGCCCCAGTTCCCTTCCAGCTCCATCATCCCTGAGTGGAACTCAGGCAACCTGTATCTCCTCTTCCAGGGCCCTCAAGACGTCTGCTGGCAACAAGCTAGACTTTGGAGTGCCCGAGGCACTGCCCCAGGGGACGCCCGGAGCCACCGAGCACACAGCTCCTGCCTCAGGCTCCACCTGCCATTCCGTCTTAGCCCTTTTGCTCTCACAGAGCCGCCCGCTGGGCTGGGTGAAAGGAAGTCGGGAAGAGATGAAATTGGAAAAGCAGTCCCTGTTGCCCCGCGGGTGTAGAGGGAGGGGTTTGCTCGCACACTCACTTGCTCACTCACTGGATGAGTTTATTGAGCAGCTATTGATCGCCAGGCACTGTGCTCTGTGTTAGACCGAGGTGACAAACTGACTGTCCCCCTGCCGCATCCTGCCCACAGACCCAATTTGAAGCCCATCCGGTGTTTGGGGAGAAAAATAATCAAATGAATTGGCAGTGAGCAGTCCTTGGGTGAGTTCACCCCAGTTTCCAGTTTGTCTTCCCTCAAGGCCGTGATCGCTGGCACGGACTGGATGGCAGAGCCTCCGCGGAGCCACAGTCCCAACCCTCCCAGCCCTGTCACGTAGTGGTGTGGTTAGGAGCCCAGCTTCAGGAGCCAGGCTGCGCAGGTTCAAATCCTTCCCTTGGCTTTTCACCAGCCATGAGACCTCAGGTAAACCAGCGTCCCTCTCCAAGCCTCAGTCTCCTCCTCTGTAAACAGGGGTCATGATAGTACCCACTAGCTCCTGGAGTTGATGGGGGATCACTAAGTGAGGGAATTTTTAAGGGCTTATAACAGCCCTTAAGTGTTGGCTGCTACTACTGTTGTGTTGAGTAAATGAGTGGCTTGCAGGCTAAGACCTGGATTTTAACTCCCTTGTTGGGGGAACCATGGCCCTCCAGGCCTGTTCCCCCAGCCATCTCTTTGGGACAGAGACACCTGCCCCTCTCTGTTGGACTTCCTCCTTCACCCCCGCAAAGACCTATTCTTGGGACCGGGGCTGGGCACCCTGGGGTTGGGTTTAGGCCCACGCCCCCACGGCAGGCTGGCCTGCCCTAGCAGGCTGGTGAGAACTAGAAGCCGGGGTCCTGCTCTTGCTCTCGGGTCACCACCCCTGCTGCCCCTCTTGTGTTTGCCCGCTGCCCCTGGTGGGCGGGGGGGTGGGTGCCGTGCTCCAAGGGTCTTTTTAATGCTCAATGGCAGTTAACGGGCAGGTTTAACTGCACTTCTGCAGGCCTGGTGGCAGGGGCAGCAGGGCCTCAGCACCCTGAGCCCACTTCTGGCCTTGACCCAGCCCCTCTCACCTCCTGAGTGCCCGCCCAGGTGGGGAGCTGCTGGCGAGGCAGGGCAGTTTATTGAACAGATCATCCTCCTTCTGGCCTCTCGGCACAGGTGGTCTCTTGCTTGGGATTCAAGGCCCTTGGGAACTAGCCGCTGCCCACTGACCTGGTGCCACCCTGCTCTGCGCCAGCAGTAGTCATGGTGGTCACTTAATATGTGCCGGGTGTCTTGGAGGGTGTTCCATGCGACCTCTGAGAGATCCCCAGATGCCTTTCTCTCTGCCTTACCTCCCGTACCTTCCAGAAGCTGTCCGTACTGCCTGGAACAAGGGCCCCTGTCCCCCTCGCACTCTTGAAAATCCACCCCTGCCCCTCCAAAGGGAGCCTCTGTCCTCCAGGGATCTGTCTGGTCCCTACCTGGGGTGCAGCATCCCAGGGTGAGGGGTGTGTCCTATCCCCTGTCCCCACAGTTCCTTGAGGACAGCCTGGCCTGACTGCCCTCTCTCTGTATCCCCCCCGGGGAAGGCCCAGGGCGTGGGCCACACTGCTGCCCTAAGCCCTCCTCACAGGCTGGGCCGGGGGGCCGTGGGAGTAATGGGAGCCTCAGGAAAGCCTTGAGACGAGTTTTTCCCTGTGGGACCTGTCGTGCTATCCCCCCACCCCACCAAGGGAGCCACTAGGTGGGGCCTCGGGGCCAAAGGGCCTGCACCCGCTTCTCTCTCCCTCAGTCCCTCCCCTCTCACCCCTGTCCTCTCTTCAGAGGGAAGGAGAAAAGGGAAGAGGGAGTAGTTGAGCCTGTCATGGGGTTTCTCCAAGATGACCCCCTTCTCCTTCCCCTCCCTTCTCCATTCCCCCACCCCAGCCCCTCCTTTCTGCCCCCTTCAGTCCCTCCTCCCCTTTGGTCAGCATCAACCATATCATCACTGCTAATGGGCTCCGGCGTCATCTCCCTGTCCCGTCTCTGAGACAGAGCCCTGAAGCAAATTGCAGTGTCCATCTGGAGACCATCGGCACGAACACAAGCAGAGTCAGACCCAGGCTCTGCCCTCTGAGGACTCCCGTCTGGGCGAGGTGGCCTTCGAAAGGAATGCTTGTCCTCTAATGTAAAACAGTCATTTAGAGGAAGCAAAGGACTGCCTTCGAACCCAGGCTGGGAAGGTTGGCAGGGGCTTTCAACTCAGCCTGGGAGAAGGGTAAACATGAGCTAATCAGTTGCCAGCTGATCAGGTGGGAACACCATTCTAGGTAGGGGACAGTTGGACCCAAGACCTGGGGCACAACATAGCCTGATATGTAACAGCCACAAACCCTTGAACTCACTAGAGGATGGTGAGGCGTGAGGCTGGAGAGGCGGGCAGAGGGCCCTTTGCGCCACACCCCCCAGGCAACCTTCAGTGGCTCCTTGCTGCCAAGAGGACCAAATTCAGACCCTCTGATGGCAAGCAGGCTTACACCACCCACTGCCCTCAGGACACAGCCCAGCCTCAGCCTGGTGCCGCCCCCTGGCCCAGCCCTCAGGTGTTTACTGTGGGCTGCCTGTGTATGTGCAGCCGTGGGAGGGTCACAATGACCTGTGTGGGCTTAGTGTCACTGGGGCCTGCCGGGTGGGCCCCTTCTGGTTTGCTGGGGTCCCAGCATGTCTGGCTTCCAGCCAGAACTTGGCAAGCTCCCTCCCTGTCCCCAGATGTCCTTGCAGACAAGATGGAGGTGAACTGGCAGGCTGCCAGGGGCGTCAGGTGGCATCACAGCCGGGTGGACAGCCCTCCCTGATGAATGAGGTGGTGGAAGCCTGGAGGGAGGTCTCCACCGGCATGCCTCGGGGCTCTGCCTTAGCCAGTCACGGCCAGGAATGAGGCTCGCATGGGCTGAGCAGCTACTACATGGAGGCTCTGCACGAGGCTCCTGGTACCCAGCAGCCTGTTGCCACCCACGAGTTGAATTCAGTACGATCTCATTCTGTAGATGGGGACACTGAGGCTAGCGGGGGTAGCACACTGTACCCAAAGTCACTCAGCTGGGAAGGGGCAGAGTTGCTCCTCAATGCAGGTTTACACAAATTCAAAGCCTGTGTTTATAACTACTGGGCTGGGCTGCACCAGTAATGCCTGTTATGTTTCTCTCAGGCTCACGGGGTAGTATGGCCATGCCCATTTCAACTCAGTCTCTCTCATGGTCATTGACACAGTGCTTTGCATGTAGTAGGTGCTCGACAGGTGCTTTCAGACTGAATGGCTGGGGTGGCAGGCTATGCGTAGAGTTCCTCACTCTGCCTCTGTGCCCCCATCCCCAGGGGCTGTGGGGGAGGGAGAGTAGGGGGTGAGGAGACTTGGAGATTCTGGGCTTCTAGACAAAGAGTGGGTTCGGAGGAGCCTGGGTTGATGGCCTGGACACGCTGAGTCAGGGGTGCTTCTTGGGACGTGGATTCCGAGCAGGGCTTTGGGTGCAGCATGGGAGCTCTTTCTGACCAAGCGCCTAGGCAGGGAGCCTTTGGGAGGGACCATGTGAGAGGAGAGAAGTGCATTCTCCTGACAGCCAGAACCAGGGTCCTTCCTGGTATGGGCGCCGCCGCCTCTCGCCCCCACCCCGAGCTCTAGAAAGATGTTGTTCATCATAGCCTGGTGCTCTGATTGATGGCGGGGTTGGTGGGCCAAAAAAAAAAAAATTAGTAACAGTCAAAGGCCACGATGTTTGTGGAGCACCTACTCTGTATCAGGTATTGGGTATGCCATTTGTACTCTTAATCACAACCCCGTTTTACAGATGGGGAAACTGAGACCCAGAGAAGTTAAGGTCACTGAGCAGAGTTGGGATGCGACTCCAGATGGGTCTGTTTTCCCCTCCACTGACCTGTTTCCTTTTGGGCCATGCCCATATCTGCAGACCCCTTGTGACTGCTCTGCAGGTACCCCTGCCTTGCTTTCAGACACTCTAGATATGGAACCTTGGAGTAGAGACATACCTCCCTCCGTCCCTCTGAGGCTGTTCCTGGGAGCATTGAGGTTCTAGGCTGTCCAGCCCAGCTCTTCAGAACCACAGGTTTGCTGGGCCAGAGACTGGAGACACTTCTGTGGACCTGCCTGCCCACGAGGTGGAGTGTGCCTGACCGCCGTCACTGCCGAGGGGCCCTGGCTGAGGCTCAGCATTCCCCGGTCCCCCTGTGCAGCTTAGGCAGTCGGAGACAGTCAGGCCACAGTGCACAGACTTGTGGTCTCATCTCAGCCCTGCACAGCCCCACCGTGGGACTTTGGCCAAATCGTCGCTCCCTCTGAGCCTTGGTTTCTCTGAGTGGTGTTTGGGGCTGGCCTCATCCCCTCCAGGGGTCTGGTATTAGAGCCGCCTGGGACCGGATGGAGTATAGTGAGGAGGCTCTTTGTTGGGGGGCCGTCAGTATGACCCTCTGCATGGGGGTTCCTCATCTGCCCAGCCAGTCCTTGAGCCCCGGCCAGACTGGCAGAGGACACCGAGAGGCTGCTGGGCAGCAGGGTGCGGGAGGGCTGGCATCGCACAGCTGGGAGTTCCGGTCCCGGCTGTGCCTACAAATTGGATGGCCTCGGCAACTGCTTCAGTGCCTGGGCTTCAGTTGCCTCATCTGGTAAATGGGCTTATTGACATTATTGGCCTCAGGATTATGCCAGGAATGGGAAGTGAAGCCCCACTTCGAGTCCAGAGCACAGGAAGTGCTCGACCCGTGGCCTCTGCTGTTTGCACTGCCGTGGGTGTTATTAGAGGTGTCCTTAGGACTCTGGGCTAAAATTTTCAGTTCCTCATGCTCTCAAGCCCATGGTAGGACCACGCTTCCTGGACGGCTTGTGGCAGGTGGAGTCATGTGATCGGTGTTGGCCAACGAGATGTGCGTCTCTCCCAGGCAGAGCATTTCTCCACTCGGAGAGGCCAGAGCTCTCTCCCCTGGCGGCCCGAGGTGTGACTGTTCAGTGAGCGGGAGCTTCCCTGCCAACTCGCTGGGTGTGTGGTGTGAATGGGAGACAAACCTTTGTTGTTTTAAGCTCTTGAGATTTGAGGGTTTTGTTACAGCCGCAAAGCCCATCCTGATCATCTGGCATTTTATCCAAGCGTGACCCCCATCAGTGGTCCATACATGAGAACAATGAGCTGCAGAAGAGGCCTGGCAAAAAGGAAACTTTATTGCTGACCTACTTCTAGAATTGTGTCACTCAGACTCTCTCATTCATTCACCTTCTCACTAATTTGCGTAAATCATTCATTCATTCATTCAGCAAATGTCTCTTGAGGATCTGTTTCAGAGGCCCGTGGGAGCCCACAGGTCGGTGGGGAGAGGAAGACTGTTCTGCAGAGTGGAGGGGCGGGGCCCAAAATGGGGTAGGGCCGGCCTCCCTTGTGGGCCCAGAGGTGGTGACATGGACGGGGCAGAGTGGGCCTCAGACTTGCAGAGCCCGGCAGAGGGAGGAACAGCATTCAGGGTGCGGATCCTGCTTGAGCAAAGGCAGAGGAGTGGCAGAGACCTGGGCAGTTGGTTCGGGCCAGCAGAGATGGAGCCAGGTTACGGCCCGTCCGGAGGGAGACTTTGGCCTTTGGTCCAGTGCTCTGGGCTGAACAATGAGGAAGAACCGTGGGTAAAAGGAAAGAGGAGCAGTCAGAGGGAGGGAGGCCAGATCTCGGGCACAGAGGGAGCTCAGGCCCGGGTGGCCAGTGGCCGTGAGCGGCCCTGGCAGCCTCGGGGAGCCATGGCCTGGACAGGGGCCCCCTTGCGGGGACTGGGGACAGTTAGGGAAATCAGTGCAGAGTCAGTGCCTGCGTGAGGCCCAGGGAAGATGTCCAGAATGCGCGCTGGTTAGTGGACTGAACGCTGAAGGAAGAGGAGAACCACCCTTCCCACCTAAGAGCAAACCATTGATTTGGGGATGGACCCTAAGCTGGGAGGGGGTGTGGCATGCGTTTCCTCCTTGTGCCTTCTCAGGAAAAAAAAAAAAGAATTGAAACTTCTGCAGGGGGTACTTTTGTTTTTAAAGGTTTCACCATTCGAATGGAGGCCTTGCTGTCTTGAATAATGCTGTGTTTTACTGATTCCACACAGGATTACTGAACCCCTGCCGTGTGCCAGGCCCTGTTCTAAGTTCATGTCATTGAACAAATGCGAGATCCCTGCCCTGGCGGAGCTTCTGTTCTGGTGGGAGCTGGTACCATACAGGATGTTAGAAGGTGCTAAATGCAATGAGGAAGAAAACACGGCAGGGAAGAGGCTCAGGAGTGGGGGAGGTATTTGCAGTTTTAAGTTGAGGAATGAGAACGGCCAAAGACCTGAGGGAAGTAGGTGAGCCTTCTGGAGGCTTGGGGGAAGGGCACCGCAGGCAGAGGGAATCGCTGGGCAAAGGCCCCAAGGCAGAAACATGCTTTGCCGGTTGCAGAGATAGCAAAGGGGCTGGTGCAACTGCAGCAGAGTGAGGGAGAGGGATTGCGAGAGGCCTTCAGGCCGGGCTGGGACTTAGCCTGCGTTCTGAGCAAAGTGGAGCCCACTAGAGGCCTGCTCGGAACTGAGTTAGGAGCGCACAGGCTCAGAGGACTTGAGAGGACCAGACAGAGCAGGGAGACCAGGAGAAGGCTCCAGGGTCCTTAGGCCCTGCAGCCTGACCCCAGCCTCTGAGGTCACAGCCGTGCGGCCCAAGTGAACCCCACCCCCTAAAAGTGGAGGAGTGGGTACCCTGACCTCTCGGGCCTTGCCCCTGCCATCCTTGTCCCCCTCCCTCTTCCAGCTACTGCCCTTCCCTGTACCCTCCTCTCTGTTCCCGTTGCTGCCCACCTGCCTCCTCTAATGACCCCTCAGCCTATGGGTCCTCTCCAGGTGTATATTACCCCGGAGGTGGCAGCGGGGTGGGAGGGGACTCCTTCCCCTTGCTGAACTCTGGGAAGCTTAGCAAGCCTCCTGTTTCTCTAACAACACAAGGACCCTTCCTTCAGCCTAACTGAATGGAGAAGGAATTGGCTTTTACATCCTCCGTCTGGTTCTTCCCTCTGGGCTGCTCTCAAAAGCGAGGCTGGAGGGCCCAGGGCAACCCCCAGCACACAATGGAAGGGCGAGGTCTTAGTGGTCCTGGGGCAGGACCTGCCCTTGGTAGGTGAACAGGTGAACGTGTCCCTGTCTCACACCTCCTTGCTCCCCAGGCAGCTTACCGCTCATCACGGTTGGACTCGGGGACTCTCCGTGTTCCCTGTGTCCCCATCCCTCACTGGTAGCCATCGCTTATCCACCCTCACCTTCTAATAAAGGAGGGGTTCCAGGCAAGGTGAGGCGCATAGAGCAATGGCCCAGAATGTGGAGACCAGGTCCCTGCCCGGGCTGGGCGCCAGTTAACTGACTGGAGCCTATTCTCTCTCCACACTGAGAAGCTTAAGCCCACATGGAAACACCCAGAACATTCCAGCTTTGTAACTGCTGGGGTGTGGAGCTGAACTCTATGCTGGAGGACCCCTGCTGTCCTTGCTCCAGGTACAAAGGGAGCGCTTTATCGTAGAGTTCTCTGTGGGCCTTCGCTGCTGTCAGATGGAGACCTGGCTGGGGCGCCCCACCTTCCAGGTGGGATGCAAAAGGGGATTCCATCAGAAGAGGGGCCTGCAGCCTGGGTTTTTCCCCACACACTCCAGGAGCAACCTGGAGCCATCACTGTCACATGGAGGGTCCAGGTGCCCGTGGAGGATGCAGAGCTAGGAGCTGACTGGGGCTCTCGGAGCACCATTGTGCTGTCTGCCCAGTCGTGTGTGGCAGCTTGGGGCAGTCTTCTCTCAGTCTCTCCCTGTTTTGGTCTCTCCCGCACACTCAGAAAACCCCTTCCCTGCCCCCAGGTGCCCATGTCCCTGACTTCCTTCTCATCACCCACCCCTCCAGAGGCCCTGCCCACCTTCTGGCCTTCATCTCTGGTTACCACTGTTCCACTGTGCCTGTAAGCCAACCCTCCCGCGGCTGCCCCAACATGTAGGCCACCATGGGGGGTTCCAGTCCCAGCCTGGAGCTGCCGAGCACCCCCTGGCTGCCCCCCAAGATCTCCTTCCTGCACAGCCCTGGGTCTGTCCCCTCCCCCACTCCCCATGCCCTTCCAGGGCCCTGGCCTCACTGTGGCCCCGATCTGCCTCCTCCAGACCAGCTGTGGCCTCCAGGCCTGATCTGTAACCTGTTGGGCGCTGCCTGGGCTCCATGAACAGAGCCCTAACAGCAGGCCCACGGTGCTCTGTGTGAGGGCGTGCGTGCGGGCAGAGGCCTGGAGCTCTGCCCCCAGTCTTAGGAGTGCGTGCCGGTGGCATGAGCACACGTGGGCGCAGCCACCAGGATGGGGAGAGCTGCTTGTCATGGAGCCAGGGCCGGCAGTCTCAGAGCTGGTGTTTCAGGAGGAAGTCCTCTTGTACACACACTCACTCCTAGGTGCCAGCCTGCTGTGGCGGTGCAGACACACACACATACACATACACACACTCAGACGCAGACATGTGGGCACACCCGCACACCCCTGCCGCCTGCGGCACACTCAGGCACACACACACTTGCTTTGGTGCTCTGAAGACACATGAGCACATACAGACACACCCACCGATCAGCGGTGGTGGCACAGCAACGGTGACTCAGAAGCCAGCTCTTCATGGAAAAACAGCCACTGACTCGAGGGGAAACGTCCTGTGAACACACGCACGCATGTACACACATCCCCACAGGCAGAGGCTCCCTCCCCACTGCTGGTGTGGGGGTTTCTCCATTTTTCAGCGGGTCTCCTCCCCCAGCCCCAGAGCAGGGGTGCCCCCAGAGGCCCTCCTCCCAGCCTGGACCCGAGGCCCCTGGTACCCCTGCCCCATGGGAAATGCTTGCACAGGCTGGCCTCAGCGCAGGCCTCAGTGGCCCTGGGCGGGGCTGGTGGCCAACCCAGGCCCTGGGGTAGGCATAAGGTGTCTGCCAGGGCACACCTGGCAGATGTGCCCTGTCCCCCGTGCCTACTGAGGGCTTGCCTTCTCCTCATTTCAAAGGTGGGGACCTGAGACAAGGAAGTGGGCAGAGGCTGCTTCAAGGACACCAGGGCACACTTTCCCCCTGCCGACCCCCGTCCCTGCCTCACTGGAGACTGACAGTCCCCCCAGAAGCTCATGCATCCTGTAGGTGGGGACCTTCAGGGTAATTTTCTCCAGAGGCCCAGAGAGGGCAAGGGCCTTGCCCAGGGTTACACAGCAAGTCCATGGCATAGACTGACCAGACACTTCCTCTCCTGGCGGGGGGCCCAAGCATGCGTGAGAGTGGGTGCTGCGGGCGGACGAGCAGGCGGCAGGGAGGAGGCAGGGCCAGGTTTGCACCCAGCCTCCCCTCTCCCCTCTCCGGTTCCCTCTTCTCCCTCCCCGGGGTTTGTTTGGAGAATGACTCACAGGAATGCAGCAAAATCCTGATGGATGGGAAGGCACAGCCCAAGAAGCACCAGAAAACCTCCCGAGGGCGGGGGGCAGGGCTGGGCCGTGCGGCCAGAGAGGCTGCTGAGTGCAAGGCCTGGGCGCAGGTGGGACTGAGGCCCTAGGAGAACACTGCCCGCTGGGGAGCCTTCCTCCACCAGCGTGAACGCGCACGCGCGGGTGCACGCCGCCGGCCCCCCCTCCCGGCCCCAGCTGCAGCAGCACATCAGCGCTCCAGCCCTCCTGCCTCCTTCCTGGACCTGTGTCCCCACTGCAGGCCTTCCCCAGCTGTTCTTCCATTGTGCCCCTGTGCACTGACGCTCTGTAGGTGCTTAACGAGTATGTGTGGGCACAGTGACTCAGTTGGTCCCCTTCTAGGTGCATGTGTTATCCCTGAATTCCTCCTGGCAGGCAGAGCAGGTGCTGTTCATTCAGCTCTTCAACAAAGCTTCCCAAGGGCCTTCTGTGGCCAGGGCAAGCTGGGGGCAGGGGTCACGCCCCTTTTCTCTCCTAGTTCGCACGGTATGTCTAGGGACCTAGACAGGCCCTGGGGGGCGGGGGAGCCTCTTAGAAGATACAAGGATGATGTTGAGAGCAGGCACAGGGCACAGCGGCCATGAGGGTGACAGGAGGCTTGGCGAGCCTGGGAAGGAAAGGCGGTAGGAGGTGTGCGGGGTCAGACAGGGAGCACCCACAGGGGAGGAGTCCTACGGCTCCTGGGGGGAAGTTGCCCCCCAGCCCGTGACCACAGCTGGGCATCTCTGAGGGGCAACGAGACGTTCCCCTCCTAGGATCTCACAGCCTCCTGCCTATGGAGGGCCCCCCAGGCCCAGCCTTTCAGTGCCTGCTGACAGTTGTCACACGGATGTGTGGCCCCGGATGACCAGAGCTGTGTTTTCAAGAGAAGCAGGAATTTGGATTTTTGTGTGACCTCTCCTCGTTCAATCAACAAAAGGCACAGTGTGGTTTAAACTGCACACGTCCACAGGCGGAGGGCCGCCAGCTCATAATGTCTGTTCTGTGAGTGCTTGGGTTTGCATTGCTCCTTGGATGTTGTTTATATTATTGGAAACAGCGCAAATATTCACTGAGGTAAAACTCTGTTCTAGGTGTGAACAAGACATCGAGCAACGGAGCTACCGTCTTACTGGGGAGAAGTCAGTGGACAGAATGGTCTGTCAGGTGATAGTGTTACAGAGAAGAAAGCAGGGCTGCAGAACTAGAGGGTCAGGGAAAGCTGAGCGGACAGGCGGGAGAAGCGCGTTCCAGGGAGAAGGAGCCCCATGGAGCAGGCCCGGCTGGCTGTTTGCAGAGTCCAGCTCGGCTCGAGCAGACGGAGCTATGGGGAGAGGGGGAGGCTCTGAGGCCATAGGTAGCAGGGCTCAGAGTGCACAGGGGATTGGAGACCTGGGTATGAATTCGATCTTAACTCATGTGTGAGGTGGGAGCCATGGGGTGTTCTGAGGGAGGGAGAGATGTGGCCCCACTTGGGCGTTGGCGGGCTCCCCCCTGGCTGCCACAAGGGCTGAAGGGGGCAGGGGTGGGCCCAGGGAGGCTGGGAAGTGGTGACTGCACTTACTGGGCCATGGTAGTGGTTGGCAGGGCCTATGGTGTGGGGGGGAGTGGGCAGGACTGCTCCTGGGGAGGGGCTTCTCTCATGGGGGATGCAAAGGTTCTGAAATTAGATGGTGGTGATAGTTGCACAACAGAGTGAATATACCAGAACCACTTGAAAAGGGTGGATTGTATCTCAATAAAAAGATTTAGCCCTGGTTGGTGTGGCTCAGTGGATTGAGTGCCAGCCTGCCAACCAAAAGGTTGCCAGTTCGATTCCCAGTTGGGTCACATGCCTGGGTTGCGGCCGGGTCCCCAGTACAGGGCGTGAGAGAGGCAACCACACATTGATGTTTCTCTCCCTCTTTTTCTCCCTCCCTTCCCCTTCGCTAAAAATAAATAAGTAAAATGGTTTAAAAAAAATTTAGAGCACCCCAGGATTTCTAACCAAAATTGATGCGCACAGAGAAGATGGGAGGAAATAGCAGCCATCGTGGGGGGAGGAGGGGCCTGGATTCCTTTTTTCCTTTGTACTTTTGTATGTGTCCCAACTTTAAAAACTGAATGTAGGTGTTCCTCGCTAAAAAAAATGAGTGCTTTGTGACCTGAGGGAGGTCGGGCAGGGAACTGATTCAGAAGGGCTGCGCAGTTAGTCGCATCCGGTGGAGCTCTGGAGCTCTGTGCAGGGCTTTCGCGGGGCAGGAGCGGCTGCTCTGGCCCCCAGTGCTGACCATCTGCAGTTCCATCCCTGCTCACGTGGCCTTGGCCAGGTTACAGAACCAGGGGTCTCATCGGTCCTTCCCTGTCTAGTGTCTGAGCTGGCTGCATGCCATTTCCACCCAAAGACCACTTCCTTCGGGTTGTGCTCCTTCAGCCACCAGTCACTCACCACCTCCCAAGGCGGCTTGTTCATCCCATTTCTGGGCAGCTGGGCCGGTTAGCAAGCTCTTCCTTATATGGAGGTAAAATCTGTCTTCCTTTCGCTTCTACCCCTCCTCAGCTCCTGCTCTGAGCCCCAGTTTCTGGGTCTGTAGCTTGGGGCACCCAGGCCCCTCCCGCCCCAACCCTCACTTGGCCTTTGGGAGGTTGTAAAAGGACTCAGGGACTAGCAGCCCAGAGCGCGCGTTGGTCGTCATTTGGCACTGGGGACAAAGTATGGGGGTGGGCCTTTGCCCCAGCAACACAACCAAGTAGGATTTCCAAATTAAACATTCAGACCATCACCACGAAGTCAGAATTTGATACTTACCCTAGAGGTGGGAGCTCAGCTCTCTCCCATGGGCCGGGAGGGAATAATAACCATCAGACCAGCGCTTATTGAGAGCTCACAATGTTACGATCCCCAGTGACTTTCTCATACCAACTTCCATCTGTCCCCAACACCACCCAGGCCCTGTGTCTCCCGTTTTAAAAGTGAAAACACTGAGACCCAGACGTGTAAGAGGCGGCAGCTGGGCGTGACTCTCATCACAGTTTGGGAGTGGCGTGGGTTGTCTACAAAAGCTCGCCAGCCAGCAGCCTCTCCCCACAGACGGATGGGAACGAAACTGGAAGGGCACACTAACTGTGGCTGGTTGGACTTGGCTTTGGCCCTGGCATTTTGTTAGGCTCTTATAGATGCCTCTTCCGGTCTCAGACTGTAAGCTTTTTGCTAACTTTAGGGAGACAGATATTACATGGCTTAGAAATCTGCTTCCCAGCCCATATCACACCCCTCCGCCGCCTCCTCCCTGTGAGGTGAGCAGGAGCAGAAGCATCAGCTCTCTTCACAGCTGTGGAAACTGGGCCCAGAGAGGGTGTGGAGCTGCCTGGGGACACACAGCCAAGATGCTACAGAGCAAGACTTGCCTGGGAGGCTGGTAGGGCAGCACCTTTCCTAGTTTAGGGTGTATGGGGAGGTTGGGAACCATGACCTCATCCCCCAGGTGGGCGGTTGAAGCCAGGAACCGCCTTCCTCCCTCCACACCTACGGTGGCCGGGCTGCCATGAGCCAGGCCCCGGCCTAACAGAGAACAAGAGTAGCTCCATGAGAAGTTCACAAGGCAGGGCAGGGGTCAGGCTCCACCCGAAGCCACTCAGGCCGCATGCCTCTCTCCTCTGCTCTTTGGGCCTCGGTCTCCACATCTCTGAAATGGGCAAAGGATGCCCGCCTCAGCTGACTGCTGGGAGGGCCCATGGAGAATGCTTGGCAGAGTTAGCACCATCTTTGCTTGCCACCTGCATGACCCGGGGTACAGTCACCTGGGTTCCACCAGGAAATTTTGGGATAAAGCCAAACCAGGAGGAAAAGTATACACGTAAGAATCTCTCCTCCTCCCTTCTTCCCCCCTCATGTCTCCCCCCACCTTCCCCCCACACACACACACTTGGTAAAAATTCACACAGCACAATGAATGCCCCTCCCACCACAACCCTGCTCAGGATCAGCAGTTTCTTCTCCTCTGTCGGAGGTGGCCCCTGCAGATTCAGGCGCCCCTGCCTGGAGAAAGCTTCCTGTCAGAAAGGCCCCTGGGGCTCAGGGACCCCAGCTCCCTCCGCTCAACCCCACAATCAGAGCCGCCAAGCCTCCTTCTCCTTGGCCCCAGAGACTGGGGCTCCGGAGCAGGGAGGGAGCTGGGCAACCGAGCCCAGGCCCAGACAGCAGCCCAGCGGTCAGGGGGACTTCAGGGGTCCTTGCCTATCAGGGGCTGAGGGCTGGGGGCCAGGAGAAGCCCTGGACTGGCCGGCATCCATGGTGCCACCCAGCTGAGGGAGTGCAGGGGCTGTGGGGCTCTGAGCTGAGCTGGGAAGGGGCTGGAGGGGTCCTCTGAGGAGTGGCTGAGCCACCCAGGATCCCTGGGGTCCCCAGGAGCTCTGAGGCCCTTGCCCTGGGGAGCCTGAGGTCAGGGAACAATGGGTACGTGGAGGCAGGTGCGTGTGCGGGGGCATGTGCAGCATGTACACCCTTACCTGGGGGAGCCTGTGCATGTCCTTACGTGGGCATCTATGTCGCATTTACATGTGTACATGTCCCTCTTTACACCTCCTGTGTGCATGTTAGCACATGTGTGTCTCATCGTGCGGCGTGCGCACACACAGATGGCGCGCCACGTGGCTCCACCTGGGGGAGTGTGTGTCTGTGCCTGTCCTGACAGCTCCTGTCTATGGTGTGATGGGGGCTCCTCTGTAAAACTGGGGGCTCAGCAGCGACCCTGAGTTTGGAGGAGAAGGAGCGATGCTTGCCCTCCTTCTTTCATGGGGCTGCCTTCCGGGCAAGCAGAGGAGGCCACTGGGGTCCAGGGAGGGTCCCCGAGGGTTCCCTGGCCTCTCAGAAGGGGAGAAAGAGGAGGAGGGTCATCATTCCCATTCTCAGGTGCCTGGGGACCCACTGGGCCTGGGTTGGAGGGGCTGTGTGGCCCGGCGAGAAGGGGCAGGGGGTGAGGACAGGCTGTGTGTGCTGTGTGCATGTCTGGCTAGGTGTCTTTGGTGGGCATCTGTGTGCTGGCGCCTGTGCGTCTCAGGCCGAGTGTCTCTGCATGTGTGCCTGTGTGTAAGGGTCTTGGGCCGGGCCTAGGGGCCTGACAGGAGCGTAGGTGCAGGTCTGTCTGACTCAGGCTGCGTCTGTGTGTGCATCCAGCCTGCTCAGACTGGCCCAGGCACAGGGAACGTGCCAGTGGCCTCGGGCTCTCCTTAGTCACCGTGGGGCCCTGAGGTCTCAGTGCGGACCATGTGCAGGGCTGATGGTGCTGCTTATCTCAGGGGTGGGATGGCTCTGAACTTCCCATGTGGCCCCTGGTGGCCTGGTGGAAGGCGTCCATGGGATGGTCACACAGTGCAACTCTGCCGGCATCGGAGTTCAGGCTGAGACTGGGCCTGGGATCAGAGGTCAATCTATGGCAGGAGCCAGATGTCCATAGTATGTGGCTAGAGACTCTGGCTGGGGTCAGAAGTCCATTCGTGGCAGAGAGCAGGGATCAGTCAGTGGCTGGGGTCAGGAGTCTGTCTATGTTGGCACTGAGGACTGGATAAGCTTCAGGCACACCACTGTCCTCAGCCTCTCCGTGGCTTCTTGGCCAAGAGTGTGGATTCGAGCCCTGGGTTGTATGTCAAAAGGTAGGGGCACAGGCTACGTAGGCCCCTGGGGGCCCTGCTGGGCACCACGCAGGCACGTGGCTCTGTGAGCTGCTTCCATGGCTGTGATAGGATCCCAGCCAGGCCAGATATGCCAGGCGTGGGTGACCTTGGTCATAGCTCAGAACAAAGGGGTGCCCTCTGGCCAGAGAATGCAGAGCAGGGGCAGTGCCACTCCGAACCTGGAGGCTGTAGGCGGGGATCCCTGTGTGCCCCTCTCCTGGTGCCTCACCCTCAAGTCTTTCTGAAACCCTCCCCTCTCCTCAGCCATTTCTTCTTTCTTATTTGTTCCTTTTCTCCTCAACTCTCATCTCTCATCCTCCCCCCTTCTCTCTCCCCATTTCTCTCTCTTCTCCCTTTCCAGCTGTCCAACACTTCTTTCTTTCCCATTCATTCCAACTTCCCTCCTCCTCGAGCCCTGCCTGTAGCCACAGCTCTCTGAATCCAAGGCCTTACCTCCTCCAAGATCAGGGACACAAGTTCAGCATCTTCCAGGGAAGTTGGATGCTGAGAAAGACAGGTGAAAGCTAGTGGGGGCAGGGCCTGCAAGCCACCCTGACAGGGCCCAGGGGAGCTGCAGGGGCGAGGGGTGAGAGGGCACAGAGAGGTCGAGATTCCTCCTCTGGAGCCCAGCCCAGAGAAGAGGGTCCCTAGCAGGTGGGTCTGACCTGTTGGGGTCTGAAGCTGTATGGCCTCATCTGGTGGTCTCCCACAGTCTAGTAAAGAAAGATGGACAGACAGACAGATGGCAGAAAAAGCCACAGATAGTAGAGATCAAAGGCGGTGTGGATCAAAGGCAGGCAGCAAAAGATGTGGTCTCAGCACTGGGCACTGTTGGGCAGAACCTGGCCCGGCCCCTACCGGGCCAAGGGCCAGGCCAGGGCAGAGATTGTGATACACCCCGCACCCCCACCCAGGGCCAGAGAGGCAGGTGCCAAGTAGCTCCTCTTGCCCAAACTTGGACCAGAAACTAAATAGTTAGATCCCAGATTTTCCCCTGACCTCTGCTGCCATCCCCTGGGATGGGGGTGCAGGGGATGAGATGCACCAGCTGTTTGAAAATGTGAAAACTTAAGGGAACTTGGATATTCATAATTCTGATGGCCTACCACTACCCTCAGCTGAAACATCAAGTTCTTTGCTTTCAAAGGAAAACATTTTCTCAAATGTTTCGCTCCCAGTCTCACGTGGTGGCCCAGCTCTCAGGAAGTGCTGGGCACTAAAGCGTTTTGGTGAAGAAGGAAGAGGAACAGGGCGGAATTGCTTAGTAACCATGCCAGAGCATGAGGGCAGGGGACTGTCAGTCTTGCTCACTGCTGTCTCCCTGGTGCCCCTGACAACGCCTGACACTCGGTGGGCGCTCCGTAAACACAGCCAAGGGAGAGATTCGCAGACGGGCAGGAGATCTGTGGAGCACAGTCGCTCAGTTGGTCTGGGAGAACAATAAGAGTCATGGGGCAGAGAAGGCGGGCAGGGCCCCTGGCCTCTGACCTGGCCCAGCTGTTCATAGAAAAGGGAAACTGAGGCTTGGAGTGGGAAAGTGACTTGGCGGGTCACCCAGTGATGACCTGGCCAGGGTACTCTTCCTGGTGCATCTAGGAACAATGGGGCCTCTTCAGCGGCTAAGCTAACAGATTGGCCCCAAGGGCATTAGTCCGTCAGAGGGGGCAGGGTCGTTCCTTCCTGAGCGTGTGCCCTCCCACCAGCCCTGGGTGCCTGCCCCAGACCATTCGCCAGCAGTTGCCTGGCTGGTCGCCACAGCTCCATCCTGGCAGTTGCTCGGGACAAATGTGTCAGTCAGCTAAGCCTGTTAGCCCGACCCCCAAAATCCTTCCAGAACCTGACGACTTCTCAGCTCTCTGTGGCCCCTACCCTGCCTGCTTGGACTTGTGCAGAGGTCACCTCAGTGGCCTCCTTACTCCTGCCCTGGTCCCACACCCCTTCTCTTTACAGTAGCCAGGGGGACACTGTGAGGACCTCAGGGAGTTCATGTCCTTCCTGTGCACAGAACACTGCAGAGGTGCCCCATCTCACTCCCTTTACAAAGAGGTGGCCGCTTGTCACCTCTGCCCTTACCTCTCCCCGCTCACCCATTGCTCTCTCTGCTCCAACCACACCAGCCTCCGCCATTCCTTGAAAATTCCCACCCTGTTCCTGCCTCAGGGCCTTTGCACTTGCTGTTCCCGCTACTGCACAGCTTTGCCCGAGACAGCTGCATGCCCCACTGCTTTAGTTCTCAAGTCTGTTCTCAGAAGAGTTCAAAGGTGAGTTCCCTGAGCCCCCAATGTGAAAACAAAGCCCTCCCCCAACTGCTTCCAGAGCCCTTCCCTGGCTTTATTTTTTTAACAGCACTGCCCCACCTAAGTGTAACATTGCATAATTTACTCATTCATTTGTTTCTTGTCTGTATCACAGCTAGAAAGACTGGAAACTTTGCCTTATTCCTAGCTCTGAATCCTCAACACTTAGAACAGTGCCTGGAACATGGTTGGTGCTCAATAAATATGTGCCCATCGAATGGATGAATATTTCTGCTAGACTCAAGTTGTGCCCTTGGGCAAGTCAACTGTCTGGACCTCAGTGACCCAGTCTCTGAAATAGGAAGGGTGACTGATCTGAGGGAAAGACAGAGACTAGATATCACTGGCTGACTACTCCATAAACATGTGCAGAGTAGACACCCAACCTGCCTGGCCCCCAGGGACCCCAGGGCTTTGTATTTGCAGGTGAGGTGCCTGATGCTCTGTCTTGTCCTTGGAGAGCCACAGAGCCCCAAGGTGAGGAGGGCCTGGGGTTACCAGACTAGACCTGAGTGTGAACACAGCTCCTGGATCTCAGTGGCACCTGCTGGTCTGGTGGGTGGAGCCCGGGCCCCTTCTCTCTGCTTCTTGTGCCCACCTGAGTGGCCACTGGGTAACCCCTGTCCCTGGTGGCCTGTCATGAGCCTAACCTTTGCCTGCATTCCCCAAGTCCACGCCTGGGGTCCCCTCCCTGCTCCTGTCTATTATTTAATCATGAAATAGCATTTGGACACATACTGTGCATGAAAGCAACTACTCAGATAGACCAAAAGAAAGGGCAACATGTCCAGGCCCAGGGTCTCCTGAACACAGTCCCACCTCTCCAGGAAAGACTGGGCCTTTGCGACCTGTGAACATCCCCGCTCCACCCCACAGAACTCTCCCACCAGTCCAGCAAGGTGGGTGGATCCCCTCCCCCACCTTAGCCTGGAATGGGGCTCCTGTGATGGGCGGCGGAGCCAGACCACTGGCCAGAGCAGAGGTCTTGCGAGCCAGGCAGCATCCCCTGCTGGTGGTGCCCTCGGCATTTATGGAGCACCTGCTGGGTGCTGGTGCTGCCACCAAGGTCCCATGGAGTCCTGCCAGTAGAGTCTGAGAGAACCAGCAAGGGTTTAGGGGCCACACCGACCTAAGTTGGAATCTGACATTGTCACTTAATTCATTCTCTCTCCGAATGCGCACTGAGCGCCTGCTCTGTGCCCGGCAGAGGCGAGGGAAGTGTCTCTGGAAACTTAGTCAGGTAGGGCCCGGAGCATCTTGCTGCGTGCTCCCAACAAGCCCTTTGACAGCTCGGAGCCTCGGTTTCTCCTCTCAGAGGCGGGCAGATCCCTTTCCCCGGTGGGGGGGCTCGTAATGACCCTCCAAGGTAATACTTAGAGAAGGGCCCTGGTCAGGTAGGGGTTTCTGTCCCCTTTGGCAGGTGTGAATCTGGACCCCTCCCCCAGACTGCCACCGGGAACAACACAGAGGGCCCCAAGCAGATGCAGGGCTCTGCTCTCCTTTGGGATAAGCCCACCACCATCTCATTCCTTCAGACCCCGAGGACATGTGCCCGGAATCCAGAATCTGTGGAGGGCCCTCCTTGAGTGACCTCTGACGAGTCATATGACCTACCCTTGCCCTGATGTTCTCCGTCCCCAGCCACCCCTATTGTTTCTAAAGGGGCTGTTGGTTCAAAGAAGAGATGGCCCCAGGCTGGGTCATGTTCACAGGAGGAGGGCTGGGGTCAGCCCCATTCATTCGTTCGTTCATTCATTCATTTGCTCATATATTCATTCACAAATACTTATTGAATGTGTGCCAGGCTCCATTGCAGGTATGGAGGATATACCAGTGAGCAAACAGACAAAAACAAATACAAAATACACAAATAAGTAAATTAAATGGTATGTTAGAAGCTGGGGAGGGGCATTCCAGGCAGAGGAACCAACAGCTACAAGGGCCCCGAAATGAGCCTGTGCCTGTAAATTCATGCGACAGTGGTAAGGGGGGCAGGAGTGAGGTCAGAGAGGCGGGGGCGAGGGGGCTGATTTTGTGGGGTCTCGTCCACAACTGTGCGACTTTTTTCTTATTCTAATCACTCTGAAACCAGGGAGGGGACAGGAGCCTGTCCCTGCCGCTCCCCTCCACCCCCAGGGAAGGTGCAAACACTGCCATCCTCACAGTCCCACCTGCCAGCCTTGACCTTGTGGGTGTCTGCATTGGAGGAAGTGGCTGAGTCAGGATGTGAGAGGGAAAGTCTGAGGCTGAGGGTCAGGCAGCCCTCTGACAGGTTATGGGTCAGTTTGTGACTGGCTCGGTGATCCCCCGCAGGGATTTCGGCTCTTTTTGTCTAATGGTGCACACAGTGAGCCTCTCCTGGCTCACCCAGCAGGTTTAGGACTAAGGGACCCTGGTGCCCAGGGCCTGCTGGCAGGGACTGGGTGCTTGCAGTCAGCCCCTTTGTTTCTGCTGCATCCTTATCAGGTGAGCCACGGGTCAGTCAGCCCAGGGGGCTGTTTTGGGTCCATTTCTGGGAGAGGGGTCTGCTCTTTGTCCCTGGGCAGCCACGCTCAGGAGCCTGGATGAGCCAGGCCTGGCAGGAAGATATTGATTCCTCGGCAGAGGGAACAGCATGTGCACGGAAACAGTGAGGCTCTGGGCATTTGGATTGATTCGGTCTGAGCTGGATCTCGGGATTCTGTTTTTAGTTTCCCAGCAGACACTCTTTGGGAAGGACTCTTCAGGCCACAGGAGCACTAGTGGCCTCTGTGCCACCAGCCCCTGCATAATCCTCAGCCAAGAACCTGGAGGAACGGCAATCCTTTCATGAAGCCCTTTTTTGCTTCCCGCACCCCCAGCCCAGAGGGTTCTGGACTGAGGGAGACACTCAGGTAGTGGGGTGAGGATGTGCTGCCTGTCACTGCCCTCTTGAAAAGAGCCACCAGACCTCAGTGAGGCCAGGGAAGGGAGGAAAGAAGCACCACTCACCCCACTCTGCCATGTATGGAGACATTAGTGGGCGGGAGGGGTAGGTTAGGAAATGAGGAGAGGGGTTTGGCCGAGCACTGAACCGCAAAACCCGCGCTCCTCCCCTCTTACCAGAACAGAGAGGGCTCTGAATGGGGAAGCAGAGGTGAGAGTTGAGAGTGACAGAGAGCCAGGTCTGACAAGCCTGTGTGGTCCGTGGCTCAATAATCGATAATGATGATCGATAATAGAGTAGACCAACGACAGGTCGGACACGTGTCTGGAGAGAAGGGTGGGTGGATGAATGAATGAATGGCTGCATGGGTGGTGAGCAGCTCTAGCAAGGCTCTGGCCAGCCCAGCGCTCAATCACAGCCCCTTGGCGCTGCGCCCCTGCACGTTCAGAACCCCCACTACCGCGTCTGCCTGGGGCGCGGAATTCCATGCGCCCAGGGCCCTGGAGCTGCTGCCGGTGGCAGCTCTGGGACTGGGGCAAGGAGGGGCCCGCGCCAGTGGTGCCAGAGCTCCACGCACCAGCCGGGCCACCCCTCCGCCGCGGGGGCACCTGGAGGTGCGGTCCACCTTGAAGTTCCCGGCCTGCTCTTCTTTGTCTCTGCCTAGTCCTCTGCTGTCTGCCGATCATGAACTGCCTCTTCAGGCAACCGTCGCCGCTCCCTTTCGGGCTGCTCCTGGATCTCCCGAGTGTCAGTTCCAGCCGCCCCCAGCCCTTAGGCGGCTTCCCCGGTTCAGCAGGGTTTTCCAAACCCAGTGCCTCTAGGACCGTGGGGCTCACGAGTGCCAGGATCTCCAAGCTGCGTCTCCGGTGCGGAGAGAGGGGGCGCTGGATGAAGTCTCCCTCCTCCGCCTTCGCTCTCCCTCCCCTCCTCCGCCACTACTCGGCGCTTTACGCCCTGACCCCATCGCAGCCCGTTCGCGTCTTAAGCGGCTCTTCTGAGGTGGTGGGATCCCTGACGCCACTCGGACCCCCTCCTCCACACCGTGCCTGCCAGGCCTCACACCCGCACGCAGAGCGCAGCCCCACGCAGGGTCGCCTGCAGACATACACCACAGCCTCTCGCCAACCCACAGCCCTGCACAGGCGCACTGCCCTCTCCATGCACAGCCCCATGGCCCCAGCAACCGCAGTCCCAATCGCAAACAAGCCCACACGTACACACAACACCCCTCAGACACACTCGGGCCCACGCAGGCACAATCCCACACACACAAACCTCACACAGACACAGGCCCCGCACAGGCGCAGTCCCACCCACTCAGTCACACCCTCCCCCATAAACAATCGCATACAAACATGACCCACGCAGGCACCGCATCACTCGGTCCCTCCGAGACCCAGAGACACATTCACAGCTTGCAGCCATTCACAGCTCGCAGCCAGACCCCTACACCCCGTGACATTCACACGTAGGACAGACCAGAAATATACAGCCTCATTGATACACACGGACCTAAATGCGCAGCCAAGAGCTCACCCACCGGCTCGTAAGTCGCTGGAAAAATATTAAAGCGTTCCCTCCCTCCCCTTTAATCTCTGACAAGCTCTCGTGCGCGCGCTCACAAACGGAGACACTCACCCCCACCCCCAGTCCCTAACCGAACCTCCTAGCCCGAGACCCGGAGCCCCCACCCCAGGAGCCTTGGGAGCGTCTCCCCGGCGGTAAATGCCCCCCTCCTTCCTCCCCTGCCCCCTCCTCCTCCCCTCGCTCTAGTCTGGGGCTCGGGCTGCACGCAGCCAAGCCCCCTAGTCGCGCGCCCCTCCCCGCGCGAACGCGCGCGCCCCCCTCGCCTGCATCGCGCCTTCCGAGTGGATGCGGCCACAGGGCGGTCTCTAATTACCTCCTGTCCCCCGGCGACCCGTGAATAATGGCTACTGAGGGCGCTCGCAGGGGCTGCTGAGAAGGAAACGCGGGGCGAGAGAGGCGCGGCGCGCGCGGGAGCGCGAGAGAGAAAGGAGCGAGCCCGTGAGCGGCGGAGAGAAAGGAATCAGGAATCGTGCGAGCGCTCACATTTTTTTCTCCCAAGGATCTCATCTGGCCGCTGCGTCCTGGAAGAAGCGAGGGGGCAAGCCGGCGCGCGAGGAGGAGAAAGACTGCCTGGGGAAGGGGAGACGGCAGGACGCGCAGCGCGACGGCGCTCGGGAGACCCAGGAGGAGCCCGCAGGTATTGTTGGCGGCGGAGCTTTGTGTCTTTGGGGAGCCGTTCTGGGGTTCAGGGCTCCCGGATGCCCCAGCCGCCGCGGCGCCCAGACCTGCTCCAGACCTGGGGTGGCCGGCGGGGGTCCCTGCCGGCACCCCTCCCGTGCATGCCGCAATCTTGGCTGCAGTTGCAGATTTGCCTGTTTGGGGGCTTTCCGTGCCGGTTGAGGGAATTGGTCTCAGGAGAAGGAATTTCTTTCCCTTTTTTCTTTTCTTTTCTTTCTTTCTTTTCTTTTCTTTTCTTTTTTTTTTTTTTTTTTTTTTTGGCCACAGTTTTGTTGTGCTGGGAATGGGAATTCCCTCCTCCTTTTTCCTCCATGGTTTCGGCGACAGTAGTACTGGCGGTACGAAAGGCAAGGGGATGAGATGGTGGGGCTGGTGGCAGCGGATGGGGAGGTGAGGGACACCGAAGGAAGGAGTTTTGCTCAAGTTCGCAGTCTGCGCCCCGGAATAGGTCAGGCCGGCTAGGGCCGTCTGCGCGCCCTGTCCTGCTTTCGGCAACCGGTGGGAAACTTCCCGAGAGCGCAGCCTCCCGGGGAACTTGGCGCCCCTGTTGCCTCTGGGTGCTTCCTCGGGCCGCCAGCACGGCCCCTCCTTGCCTCCTTGCCGCCGCCAGCGCTTAAGGTCGTGCTCTCCCACCACCCCCCTTCCTCCCACCCCCAGCGGCTTCCGGATCTGTGCGGAGCTGGAGCAGCAGATTCTAACACTCCCCCTGGAGACCCCTCCCCACTCCTCTCGCCAGTGCCTGCTGGATCTCGTGCCGGAGAGGCCAGGCTGACAATGAAATCTTGCATTTCTGCTGTCGGGGTGGGGGTTGGTGGTAGCTTGATCTCTCCTGGGGCTACTGACCCCGTGCTGGGGGAGGAGGAGGGGAGGGACTTGTTTGGGTTAGAGACCTTGAGGAGGATGGCGCCTTGCGGGGAGGGGGCGGGGGCAAGGTGAGATGCCGAGGAAGGCCAGAGGCCTGGGGTGGTGGATTCTAGCCCCTCTTGGGCTTGGTGATTGGCTGGTGACTTCAGGATCATCGGAGAGCCCCCCTGCCACCTCAGCCTCCTCCCTCCACCTCGTCCTCCTCCCCTCACATACAATGCGGGCTTCAGAGGTGATCCCGCGGGTGATGTGTGTGTGACGAAGTGTTTGTCTCTTGCGATCCACAGCAGATGCTGCTCTGGTGACCCGGCGATTCGGACACCTTGTCCCCTCCCTGAGGGATGGGGGGAGGAGAGTGGTGTGAACTCCTATTTCCACCGGGTCCATGGGAAGGGAGTGCTAGCCCCGGGGAAATTTGGGGGAATCACAACCCTGAGGGGGCTCAACTCAAAGTGGGGGCTGCGAAGTCAGAGGCTTCTTGGCACTCACAGCTTCCAGACCCTTCTGCTCCTGTGGGAGCGTGTGGAAGGGGCAAAGGGCTAGTTGGAACAGGGGTGGGGTGAAGAAGAGTCTGCCTTAATTGGATTGCCAGGCACCCCAAGCTGAACACCCAGGCAGGTGAAGGCAGTTCTCCCTCCGTAAAGAGACAAGTCCTGGGGGAGTGGGGAGGCAGCTTGGGGGACGGTGGCAAACAGTTTCCAGGTCTTTCTGTGGCTTGGTCCAGGAACAGAAAGAGTTGATCCTCCCCAGATATCTGTCAGCCCTGCACAGCAGGGGCACGGAGTTGGGCCCCTTGACCTGCTGCTAATAGTGAGGGGGGCTGGCGGATGCCCTGGGCTGTGCGCCCTGGGCTGTGCTCCCTCCGCTGCAGCGGACAGGACCTGGCCTGGTGGCGCCTGGTTCAGGGACCTTAGGGGAGGCTGAAATTAGAGCTCGGGAGAGGGCGTCGCAGTCATGGAGTGGCCTTGTGGCCCTGAGGTTTTGAAAGGGGGTTACTTGCCAGGGACAGGGACACAGGAGCTGGAAGCAGATTGCCATAGGGACTGGTCACCACCCCCGCACTCGCCCCACTTGCCACCTCTCTCCTCACCACCCACAGCTGGAGGCTTAGTGGTGAAGGGTGAGTTCCTTCCTTACCCTTAGGTCAGACTGTGAGACCCTAGGTGCCTGGGACCAGCCTGGGCGAGGCCACAGGGGTCAGAGCCCACCCTCAGGACTGATTTCCCCTCACTTTGAGGAGAAAGGACCCATTATGGCACAAGCCCCTTGCTGTGTAGTTATCTGAGGGGCTGTCTCCCCTCTTGCCCACCCAATACGCATTTCCACTTCCTGCGGGGGAGAACCTTTCCCTGTGGATCTTAGAGCCCTGAGGCCAGGCAAAAGGTGAGCCCTCAGCTCTGGCTGGACAAACCGAAGTGAATGAATCCGTGATGAATGAGTGAATACATGAATGAAAGAGGAACGTTTTTCAATCGGAGGCATTTAGGTTTTTTTTTTTTTTTAAAGAAAAAGACCTTTTTGCTATAAGCATTTTAAAATACGGTTCATAGAAAATGTGAAAAATAAAAAGAAACAAAGAAGGTTACTGACAGTGAGCTATGACCACGGTACTATTTTGATGTCGTCCTTTGCAGTCTTTGTAGACTTGGTGGTTGGTTTGTTTTTTAGAGGCTTTGTCGTCATTCTCTGTATTCAGATGTATATCCTGCTTTCTCCTTTGGCAACGCTAACGGGAGCCTTTTCCTGTTTTGTAACCAGCTCTCCGTAAACACCATGTCTTCAGGCTCTTTCAATCTGGTGGATGTACCATCATTTACTTAATATTCCCCATTTTGTTCAGCATTCTGGATGCTCCTGATGAATGAGGTAGTGGATATATTTTATGTAGAAAGCTTTTTTTGATGTTTAAGATGATTTCCTGAAAATGATTCTGCTGATGCCAAAGGCTCCGACATGCCTGCAGTAGAAGAAATGGGCTTCTCATTTTTCCCAGAGAAGGGCACATTATTCTCTCTTCTTCCAGTACAATCTAGAACCTTCTACCAGAACCAAAAAGAGCCCCAGCAATGAATCACCTGCCTGACCCTCTTCCTTTGCCAGAGGAGGAGATGGCGCCCAGAGGCGGGAAGCGAGTCCCAAGGTCACGCAGCAGCTGCCGGGCGCTGCAGCAGCCAGCAGTGGGTCAGTGATCTGCCACTCTGGCTTCTGCATCCTGGGAGAGTCCCTAGGGCCCCCCAGCCTGACCTTGCCCATCTCACAGATGGGCGCACTGAGACAGCAGGAGAGGAGAAGCACGCAGCGTGCCCACCCACTGGAGAGCCGGACAGGCTCCTAAGCCCTCCTGTGTAATACCTGCTGGCCGTGTCCACGGGCTCTGGGGTCACCTAAGTTACCAGCCTTCCAGTTGACAGGCATTTTGATCCCTGTTGCTCACCCACCCCCAGCTCACCCTTCCTCTTTGCCATCCCATTTTCCAGAAGGTTAAGCCAAGAATCCAAAGCAGGTGCATTGAGGGGGTGGGACCGCAGAAGTCAGAGGAACCCAGTGGTCAGGCCCCTGCCTCTGTGACCCAGCTTCCTTGGGTCACCCACACTCTGGCTCTGTGCAGGAACTGGGGGCAGCTGTTGGCACAGATGCTCACTTTGGGGCGGGGGAGCATCCCAGCTGCATGGTCAGCTGTCACTCTGATCTTAGATTGACCCCAGGAGACCCACCACCCCAGGGAGGAAGGGTAAGAGAAGACGAGAGAGGTAAGAGGAGAAAAGAATGGAAGGGGAGACAATGAGAGAAAAAGGAAGGGATTAGAAAAGAGGGAAGGGGGAAAACCTGTATGATTTTATGAACCAATGTGACCCCAATAAATTCATTTAAAAAAAAAAAGGAAAGGAGAGGGAGTGGAGGTCAGAAAGGAAGAAAATGGGGGAAGGCAAGGACCTATTAAAAATGAAGACAGAAGACAGAGAATCCCTCCCCCTAGCCTCACAGGGCACCCAGGGGAGAAGCCGGGGCACATCTCTCCCACTTATGGGTGCTGGGGACAGCCAGAGCTGGATGGCCAGGAAAGGTTGGACATCCCGGGACTCTGCCAGGACTGGGTGGGATGGCTGTTTGGCAGGGGGTGAGGGGAGGGCTCTGGGGCTCAGAAGGATCCAGACCAGGTGCCACCCAGGTGGCAGGGAGGCGAGATGTTGGTGGCTTCTCTGTTCATGGATTCCCCACTGGGACGGGTGGCAGGGCACCTCGACTGTGGGGGCTGGGGCCGGGAAGCTTGTGGAGGTGAGGTAACTGTGGCTCTGACTTCCCAGCACAGGGAAGGAACCTTTTGTTTGTCTCCCTGCCAGCATGCCCACTGGCCAGGGGGGCTTAGAGCAGCTCTCCTGTGAGTGTGGGTGTGTGGGCATTTCTGTAGTGCATCCCTGTGCTTGGACCTGTCCCCATAGGCACATGCACACCCGAGTGTACCTGTGTGTTTGGGTCTATGCTGATGCTGCTTGCGGATTCTTGGGAGTCGAGGTGCCTGCCAGTCTGGGCATGTGTGTACCCACATTTGTGTGCCTCGAATTCTGTTTGTATATTTCTTAAGAGGTCTGTGTGCCTTCCAGCTTTGGTACATGTGTGTGCATCCATACCTATGTGTGCGAATCTGTGCGTGTCCCTGTCTGTACCCTGTCTGTGAGTCTCTGACGCCATTTGTGCATTTCCGGAGAGTATGCCCCCAAGCTTGGGCACATTTATGTGTGACTGTGTGTGAGCCTGCACTTACCTCCTAGTGGCCCCAAGAGGGATCCAGGCAGCAGGCTTCCATGCTGCTTGCAAGGTTGCGGCAGTGCGGGTAACAGGGTGGGGGGCAGCCTTCAGCTCGGAGGGGTGGATAGAAGAAGGCAAAAGAAAATCTTAAAAGACCATCTTCCCTCTGGTCTCCAAGGAGATTAGCCTGTGAAATGATCCGCACGTTAATTAAAAACGATTCTATCCTGATTGAGCCATTCCTGCTCACATCCCCCAGTGAGGGAGAGGATGAGTCTGAGACCAGAGGATGTAAAATGGGGCCAGGTCCAAGTGCAGCGCACAGCCAGCCAAACCCCAGCCCACAGAGGGGAGCTCACCTTGGGGGTGGGAGCTGCTGAGTGACCCCGGTGTTTGAGGATGTGTGGAGGTTGATTGGAACTATTCCTTTGAATTTTAAAGATACTCCCTCCTATAGGTGGTGCTCTCTAAGGTCCCAGAAGCTGGGTGGTCACCACCAGGCCCCATGGGTCCCCACTTGTGCTGGACACCGAAGCTGCAAGTCGGCATTTGTGGTTCTGGTTTTACGAACAAGTGACATGCTTGAGGTCACAGAGCAGGAAGTTAGGGACCCCAGGCTGGACCCAGTCCTCTGACCCCAAGGCCCAGACCCCCTTTTTAGCTCCTAGCAGTCCCCAGACCCACAATGAGGGGTCGTCCCTCTGCATGAGCCCTGGGGAGCTAAGGCTTCAAGGACTGGCACCATCCCTGGCACCCTTGGGGGGTTCCTTTCGGAGGACCAAGCTGCACACTGCGTAGGGCCGTAATGTCCATTCACATGGGGAACCTCAGGACACACCGGCGGGGACAGCTCTCGTCTGACTCATGTCACCTTTGCCAACCTAGGTTGGGCCTTCTCCCGCTCCCTCCTGCTGTCCCCCAAGGTGGCTGATGATTCAAGCCACAGGTGCCGCATGGAGCCTGCCAGCCACCACATACCCACACTTCTGGGTATATGCCACCAAGACCTTTATGGAAGAAGTCTGGGCCTGGTCACGCGCTGCCCTGCCTGGGGTTATCTCAGCTGCAGTCGGCCCCAGAAGGACCGCAGTGATAGAAAGAAGTCAAGCTCTGGCTGGTGTGGCTCAGTGGGTTGAGTGCCAGCCTGCGAACCAAAGGGTCGCTGCTTCGATTCCCAGTCAGGGTACGTGCCTGGGTTGCGGGCCAGGTCCCCAGTTGGGGGCGCGTGAGAGGCAACCACACTTTGATGTTTCTCTCTCTTCCACCCTTCTCCTCGCTCTACAAATAAGTAAATTAAATAAAATAAAAAAGGAAAAAGACGTCATGATAATCATAAACCAGGTGGCCCTCAGTCTGCCCTGGAATCAAGTGTCATGGTTCGTGAGAGTATAGGTCCTTGGGCGAGCAGGTTCACCTTGGTGCTTGCGAGACCCAGCTTTCGGGCAGCCACATCCAGAAGCACTTGAGAACTCTAGCCACGAGGAAGGGTTTTTTCACTTCTTTGTGCCTCAGTTTCCTCTTTGTGCAGTGGGGATCATAGCTTTTTCCTGATAGGACTGTCGGGAAGGTATGGGAAACCAGGTCAAGTTTGTTCCAGTGCCCCGCAGCACCCGGGCGCACAGAGGGGCTCATTAAGTGTTCATCTGTACATCCACCCATTCAGGGCACCTGTGTGTGGCCAGAGTAGGGGCTTTGGGTTTGCAGGCTTCTGGGGAGAGAGACACGGTGTTACTCCTTCTCTGCTTTCTAGGAGACGGGCTGGGGTTGAGGGGACTGTCATCTCAGTAGGAGCCTCCAGGGGCCTAAGAAGCTCACTGGAATCCCCATCCCCCCTGAGGCTGCATTATCAAAGGTAGAATAGGAAAAGGAAGGGGTTGTTTCTCCTGGACCAGGTCCCACATTCTTAGGAAAAACTTGACTGAGGGTAGGGTTCTGGGTCCAGAGGTAATGTTGTAAAGAATTAGAGGGGGCAGATGGGGGCAGAAAAGTTAGCCTTCGCACATTCCCGAGGGCAGCACTGGGAGTGAGCCTGGCAGGTGTTGGCTTGTTCCACAAAAAGCCCTTTGCGCTGAGGCAGAGAGAGCCTGCCTGCCCCAGGTCGTCCCTACAAGGTGCCACCTCCCAAGAGTCCCTTGAGCTATATGGTATCTGTCTTTCTCAGAATACTCCCTTCTTGCCTTTCCCAGGGCCCGAAGTGCCTCCTGTCATCACTGCCGGGGTCAGAGCATCAGAGGTTCTTCTTAAAATGCAAACGTGTACCCTGGGGGAGTGATCAGAAGATGAACTTATGTTTGCATAATGCAGGGCCTGCAGGACCAGCAGGCAATGCGAATGAGAGTGGTGGGGGGGCACCTGGTTCTCCTGAGGTGTGGCAGCTCAGCTCTGCCAGGGTGGCATAGGGGGTGTTCATCACCCACCTTCTCAGGAACCAGGGTTCAGACGTTTTCATGACATCTGGTTTGTGTGTGTTGTAACCCAACCCAGCAACCCACCTGTGGCCATAGTTGGACCCCAGCCTCGAGTTTGCAGCCTCCCTGGGTCACTATTAACTGCCCTCGAATCTCGGTCTGCAGGTCCTGAGGTCTGCATGACGCAGCCTCTTGCACAGCCTGCACCCACCCAGCTCTTGTTAGCTGTCTTAGAGGTGAGGGGGTGGGAGCAGAGGGCTCACACAGGGGTGCCAGGACCTTGCTAGAGCCGGTTAGCCGGACCCTGTTTGCATGGTTCACCAGTGCCTGGCCCAATCCTCCTCCTGTGTGATGGTGAAGTCCCTACAGCTGCTCCCGTTGACGGGGTCAGCGGGAGGGGTGTGGGGCACCTGATTTACAGGTTGAGTTTCGTTTCCTTCACTCTTTTGTCCAGTGCCCGGCCTCCTGGGTTCAACCCAGAGGAGGCACACCCAGGCCCTGCTCAGGGGTGTCGGTGTGGGCCTCCCAGAGGAGGGAGCTAGCGCCCCCGGATCTGGAAGGGAAAACATTTCCCCGCAGTAGGCAGCGGCACGCAGCATGCAGGGCAGCCCTGAGGAGGGGAAGGGCCAGGAGAGTTCTCAGAGTTTAGATGGTAGGTGGGAGCAGGGGAGTCGTAGGCAGAAGTGGAGCCTGAGGTAGCCTGGGGCCATGGCAGCAGTGGAGGGATTGATGGTACAGGCCCTCTAAGAGGAAGGGCTCCCCCCCACCCCCGCACGGGTTGTGGGGAGGGGGCAGGGAAGCGATGCTGGGAGGGAGGATGCCAGGGGGAGAGAGCCAGGGAGGATCAGAAAGGCCTAGGGGGCTATGTGACCTGCTGCCAGTTCTCTTCTCAGAGCCTCAGTTTCCTCCCTCAGAATTCTTGATTTCTCAGATTTCAGAGAAATTCAGACTTCCTCATTGCAGATCTCCTGAGCTCCCTGATGCTAAGTGGCTGGGCCTGCACTGGACAGGAGCTCCCCACTGCACTCTCCCCTTGTGAACTGCCTCGCCACTGAGCTGCTGTGGGGGTCTGGGGCGCTGCTCCAGAGGGAAGCAGGGACTGGGCCCAGCCCTGCAGCTTCTCACTTAGCCCTGAGAGGGATCATTAAGTCCTGCCTGTGGAAAGAGGTGGTGGTCCTTGGGGACCAGTAATTAAAGCCAAGCAGATTGTAATTCCCTAAAAGAAGGCTTGGCACAGAGAGGGAGAAATGTACCCAAACCCAGTGAAAGGCAGGAGGAGGAGCAGTGGGGGAGAGGGCAGGAGGGGGAGAGTTGTTGGTGAGGTTTACCTCCTTTCTCATTAAAACATAGCCTTCTTCCCCCACTCAGCCAGTCCCTGCTCCCCCTGCCTCCACTGCAGGGCTGCCCTGTGGTGAGCAGCCCTCCAGCCTCAGAGGAGCGGCTGAGTATCTCAGGCCTGAGACCTCAGGAAAGGGTGTCCACTGGCAGCACCCCCAGATGGGCACCGTTTCACTGTCAAGGGTGGAGGGGGTGAGGAGGTGTGAGAGGGCTCTGAGTGCTTGGGCATTGATGCCTGGCACCCCTCCCCAGGTCAAGGTTGCAGTGCACTGGAGCCAAAGCCTGAACCCTATCCCTGGCTGGACACTGCTGGTTCCAGACCATGACCCCACCATTCATATGCCCCTCACGCCGTCCCTGATGGAACGCGCTGTAGGCATAAAGGACAAGAAACGTGGGAAGCAGAGAGGGGACGAGAACTGCTCCAGGGCCTGGTCAGGGCTGGAGTCTGATGAGGACCCCTATTTCTGACTCCCAGTCCAGTGCTCATTTGATCTAGGCTACTGTAAAAATCGGCTCTTGGGTTACTGCTTTTTCCTGTGCATTTTTAAAAACACTGTTGTATTCACAGGCGGGAGGAATTTCAAAATTCTTGTTCTGTAACCTTTTGCCAAAGTGACAACGTGCGATAAAAGGGTTGCAGGAGACCCGGTGTAATCTGAGTTTTGAGGGACAGAGGATACCAATGCAGACGCCTCTCCCCAAAACCGTGAGCTTGGGGGCCGGAGGGACTCCCGCCCCTCCACGCCAGGGCCTGGCCCCCAACTCTGTCCCATTCTGGACCCCATGCCCACGTGATTATTCAGATTCATGTTGGACCATTTGCCTTTTTTTCCCCCTCACATTTTTGAGAGAGAATCTCAGTTCCTACAGCAGTGGGGAGGTCTAAATAGAGAAAAAAAGGGTCTCCGGACCTTGAGAGGGGTTGAGAGTGAGGGGGAATGAGGGGCAGGCATGGAAGCCTCATTTCTGGGTAGGAGCTGACCAGTTGTGGGGTGGCAGACAAAGGAAATCACACTGGGGGCAAATTGAAGGGCACGTTCAAGGTCTATTCACATCTGCCTTTGGTCCCAGAGGATCAGACAAGGGGGCTTAAGAGGTTCCCGTTAATTGAGGCTGATTGTAAATTGGGAGGATTAATAAATGGTAATTGTCCTCCCGTGAGAGCCGACCAGAGCTAACCGATGCCTCTGGGAACCGAGAGCATGAATGTGGAGCCCCTTTCTTTCTCCCGCCTATCTAGAGGCTCTGGGACTTCCTCCGCACTGAGGGGTCAGGGACAGACCTGGTGCAGACCCGGGGCCACGTGTTTCCTTCCCGTGTGCGGGTTCAGGGCGTGGAGCTGTGCCCCCGGCCTGCCAGCGTGTCTGCACCCGAGGTTCTCATCGGTGTGTGTGCGCGTGTGCTGGGGCCACCCCGTCCCCCTCAGCCACCTCCAGGCCGAGGAACAGCTGTGCCCCTAACCCCTCACACCTGTCAGGGGACAAGGAGAATAGGGTCTCCACGTGAAATCTCAGCAGGACATGGGCTTTGCTACTTCTCTGGAGGGCAGTGCCTAGCTGTGTGGACAGAGGTGACATTGCAAGACTTCATTTCAACCCAAAGAGGAACTTTTTTGTCATTTAGAAGTGACCAGGAGCAGCCTGTGCCGCTCCAGGAGGAAGGCAGTGCCCCATCTTAGTAGGCGTGGAAGCAACACGGAATGTGCACCTCCCTCTCTTTGGTCCCTTCTAAGCCCAAAGGCCTAGAGCCCTAAATTTCCCCAGTTGACCCACAGCCATTGTGAGGTTGCCCTGTCTTGCCAACCTGGACTGGTTGGAGACACTGACAGAGGGCTTCTGCCCCTTGGTGTCCCCAGAACTTGACCCAAAGAGACCTGGGGAGTGTGGGTAAGGATGACAGTGTGTCACAGTGCATGTGATATTGGACCTGTGTGTGTGCATTGTGTGTGTATCTGGGTATGTTCTGTGCACCTGTGTGGATAGCACTGCAAGCGTTGCATGGACTCCTGTGTTAGGAGCATGTGTGTGAGTGGCTCTGAGGGGCGCGAGGTGGAGTGGGGGTGGATGTCTCCATGCACAGGGTAGGTATTGACCAAACTCAAATGTGTGTCCTCAGGCTGGTGGACGTGGTGTGTGCAGCAAGCTGTGTCTGGGGGAGGCCCTGCGGAGTCCTTCCCGCCCTGGGCCCCTCTCACCACCCCTGCCTCCAAGCCGGGCAGGCCACACCCTGGCCAGCCATGCCCCCCGCTTCCAGGGCCCGAGACACCCACCTGCATAGCTCTAACCTTTATCCTTGCTCCTGCTGCAGGAGTGGCCCAGTAGGCGGACGAGAGGTCACAGGGACAGGGGAGGAAAAGAAGAGGCCACCCCATCTCTCCTCGGCCTCTCCCTAGGAGATCCCGGGGGAAGAGGGTTTCTGAGTTTCTGCAGCACCTGGGCTGCACGGGGAGACCTTTCTGGAGACAGTGTGAGCATTTCCAAACACAAGCTGGAACATTTCCCGAGATGAAATGCTTTTAGAAATAAGACATGGTATTTCTGGAGACTGGATAAGCATGTTTCTAGAGACAAGATGGAAAACATTTCTGGAGGAGAAAACATTTCTAAAGATGAAATACGGCATTTGTGGAGATGACATAAGATTTCTGGAGACAAGAGAGGGCATTTTCTGGAATAAAGATGAGGCCTTTCTGGATTCCAAACATTATTAGAGATGAAACATTTCTGGAAATGGACAATTGCCTGAGATAAATTGTTGTACATCTGGAAATGGAGTGTTTTTGAAGATGATGCTGAAGCATTTCTGGAAATAAAATAGGGCACTTCTGGATCAGAGGTATTTTGGGAGCTGAAATGGAACATCTCTGGAGATGGGATGTGATATTTCTGGAAGTAGAGCATTCTTGGAGCTAAGGTGGAGCCTTTAGTTTATAGAGAGCACTGGCCCTTCTGGAAATGGATTATATTTGAAGATGAAAGGGGGTTATTTCTGGAGATAAGATGGAACGTTTCTGGAGATGCAGCATTCTGGAGCTGAGACTTTCTGGATTAAAATGAAGCATTTCTAGAAAGGAAATGGATCATTCTCAGAGAAGGGACATTTTTGGATGGAAGACAGGACAGCTCTGGAGATGGAGTTTTTCGGAGATGAGGGGCAGAGCTAAGCCGTTTGAAGACCTCTTAAGTAGCCTGGGGAGGGCCCAGGAACGCCCCCAGCCTGTGGCCCTTGTTTGGCAGGAGAGGAGAATCCCCAGGTGGGGCGGGGGGGGCCTGTCCAGGCCAAGGCCTCCTGTAAGCAGCAGAGCAGGCCTTGGAGGGGGGGGCCTTTCTGGAGCAGCCCCCTCCCCTAGACCTGAGCTGGAAGCCATCCCCAGGGGCCTGGAACCCCCACGCGGCCCCCCACCACCCTCTCAGGGCCCTGGCAGCCTTCAGGCTCACCGCAGGAACAGACAGTGACTGAATAGTTAAATTTAATTTAATTCAATTTCCTTGATCCATCTGAAGCTTACTCCCCAGCCCCCTCTGCCTGGAGCCCCCACCCTTTCTCAAGCCACCTCCCTGCCTTGGGCACACTGAGGCCGGCCTTGTGTTAGCAGAAGGATGGTGGCGTAGGAGGCTGATGCGAGCAAAGGCCTGGGTCCCTGTCCGCAGCCAGGCTGACCCAGGAGGGGGTGCCGGGCCACCTCCCCCCACTCCAGGGAAGCGGATACTGAGGCCTGTCATCACTTGAGCCAGCCTGGAGCCCTGGAGTAATTATTTCTCTTCCTTAATTGAAATTTCAGCCTCAGTGATCCTGCCTCGGAAGTGTGAGACAGGGACAGACCAGGGGCCTGGCCCGTCTGAGGGAGGATGGGGAGCCCCCCTGCTGTCCCCAGGAGGAGTAAGGCCATGACAGCCTCCCTGCCCCAGGGGGCAGAGGACTTCCCGGTCCACCTGAGCACTGGCACTGGCGATGGGCACGGATAGGAGGGCTGTAGCTCAGGCAGACAGGGTGCAGGGTGGGCTTTGTTTGGGCCGGTCATGGCAAACCGCAGTTAAAAGGCCGACACTCCCACCCCTGAGAATTTGGGGGAAGGCTGAGAGGAGGACAGGGCTGGCCTGAGGCAGGCGTGGACTTCGGGGCAGCCTGCGCTGGGAGCCTCTGGGCGAGGTGAGCAAGCCAGCGTGGCTGCCCCAGCACCATGGCCTCCTGCTCGACCTGGTGGGGACCTGGGGCTGGGCTGGGGGCCGTGAGTCAGGGCGGGCGGGCGGGCGGTGGCGGCAGGCCCGGTTCCTGGTTCACGGCTGGGTGAGATGGCTGGCCTGGGGGGTGGGGGGTGCGCAGCTGAGGAGCCTGTTTTCCCAGCTGTGGTCAGGCTGGGAGCAGCATCCGGACTGGGCTGGGCGCGGGGTCACACCTCTGTCTGTCTGTCTCTCCCTCTCTCTCACATTCTCACTCTTACTGTAGCTCACTCTCTTACCTCCTGGGTGGTCCCTTCCACCCCTCAGGGCCTTGGACCTGTCTGCTGGTGGGGGCAGAGTACTCCGGGGCCTGTTAGGAAACAGGGAGAAGCCATGGGCTCCAGATGGGCCAAGGGCCACCCCTCCTTGAGCTTCTGGAAGGGGGAGGCGGGTAACTCTGAGGTGCTTGGGCCAAATGTCGAGGCTGCCAGCTTCTAACCATGTTTGTCCAGACCTAGTCAGTCCCTGTTCCCTGGTGCGTGCAGGAGGCCAGAGAGCTGCTTGTGGTCCCCTGGGGTCTCAGTCGTCCCCACCGGGGACATGGAATCTGTGGTCAGCTTGATAGAACTTTTTGGGGCTAAAATACCTGCAAAGGGCTCAGCTCTGCCAGGACGGGCTGTCCCTCTCGCGGTTACTGTCCTGGGCCTGCACAGACCCAGCGCAGCACCCGACACACCTCAGGAGCTTGGGGAATGACAGCAGCTGTCTTCAGTGTGGTTACCGAGGTGTTTGCCCCAACACCCGGAATGTGTGCAGGTTAAGCTCCCTGCCCGGGGCCTCCTTCGCCCCCAGGGTGTACAGGTGTTGTGACCGGGGAAACTGAGGCCTCTCGAGTGAGGCGGGGGTGGGAAGGTGGCAGCTCTCCCAGGCGCACCAGTGCACACGGGGGAGCCACACGTCCATTAAGTGCTCTCTGGAAAAACCATTAAGATGCGATCCATGCTCAACAAGGCCTCACTCAGCGCTGTGGCTTGCCTGGCCCCCGCCTCTAGCAGTTCACAGCTGGTCTTCGGTGGGGGGCAGGCTGCTGTTGCCCTCCAAGGGGGGAGGGGAACAGAGATGGCTGGATACAAAGGCACAAGCCGGCCCAGGAGCTGGGGAAGCAAAGAAGGTGGGTGCAAATTAAAATGCACCGCCCCTTTTGCTGCTGATTTGCCTAGAGCGCGAGGAGGAGGGCAGACTCAGGGACGAGGCGAGGGGCGAAATCTGGTAGTGAGGGGCCAGGCCTGTGGCCTGGAGCCTGAGCCGGCTCGGCTGGGGAACGTCCGCTGCTTCCCTGAGCGGCGGCCCCTCCCACCTACAGGGCAGGGGCTGCTCTGCTGGGTCTTAGCTCCAGACACAGCCCCACACCTGCTCCCCGACACCCAGCCTCCCCCATGGACCTCCCTGCCCTACTGCTTGGGTGTCTTTTTTTACATTTTTATTTTATTTTTATCCTCACCCAAGGACACTTTTTTAAAAATTACTTTGAGAGAGAGAAAAGGAGAGAGAAAAACATGAATGTGAAAGAGAAGCACAGATTGGTTACCTCCCATACACATCCGAACCGAGCCAGGGAATGTACACGCCTGGACTGGGGGACTGAACTGCAGCCCTGGCATGTGCCCTGACTGGGAATCAAACCCGAGACCCTTTGGTTATGGAATGATGCTCCGACTGACGGAGCCACACCGGCCCAGGCTGCTTGGCTACTTTGAGGCTTTAAACCACCACCTACCCTGAGCTGGGCTTGGTCCTCCCTAGAGTGGGAAGCCCTCTGAGGCTGCCAGCCGTCCCCTCAGGAATCATAGACCAGGCTGGACCTGTTCCAGAGGACCTCAGCCCCCAAAGGACCTGGGAATGGCTCACGTACCTGTGCCAGGCCCCGGACCACAGGCTCTGGGCTTGGCGTCCGCCTAGAGCCCTGGGAGACCACGGCTCAGGACCTCCACACAGCGGGGAAGGAGCTATGCAGACACATGGGGCGCTGAACCAGGGCTTCTGCCACCCCAAGCTCCCCACCATGGACCCCTTTTTAGGGAAGACCCTGGCCTAGGGTCTCCGGCTCTGCATCCACCCAGAGAAACCCTAGGTCCCAGTGACTTACGATATTCCATCTTCCCCTGAAACACCCCCCAGAGGCTCCGAGCCCTGCGCAGCCACCCTTGGAGAACTGGGGTCACCATCCCAGCGTTCCTTCCCACCCACCTGATGGAAAACTACATCCCCTCTCAGCCCTGGAAGAGCCAGGTGGGAGAGAGCCCTGCCTTGGTGCCAGGGACTTCCTGTGGGTTGCAAGTCGGCCATAAGGCAGGCTGGCCGGCCAGGTTCAGAGAGTGCAAGGACCTGCTGCAGGCCTTGTGGCCAGCAGTGGCCCCTCTGGGACCTGTCTTGGCCTCCTCAGCCCAGCCCCCCCACGCTGTGCTGCCCTGGACCGAAGCTCCCAGGCATTCCGGGCCTGCAGAACAATGCCATTGTTGTCTTTACTTCTGACCCCCACCCTGCAGGCCCCGGGACAGACCCCCCTTTCGGTTTTCCCCAGAACAAAGCTGCCTCTGCTAGTCACGCCAAAGCAGAGGCTTCAAAGAGAGCAGGTGAAAGAGCTCGTCTTGCCTTTGTTGCGCAGGGAGGGAGTGAAGTGAAAGGGTCTGCCCTTGAACAGGGAGACTAGATGTGGTGTAGGGGCAGCGGGGGCGGGGGGGGTCTGGAGGGAGGGCAGGGGCAGACAAACCTGAGATGAGACCCCCGCCCCCATGACAGCATCAAGAGCATGGTCACTGCTTCAGTATCGGCATACACACGTGTGAGCACGGCACCTCCCCTGCCCCCACCCCCTCTGAGGTCCCCTCTGAACCAGGAAGGTAGCATCTGAGCAGCAGAGAAAAAAGGAAAGAGAAAAAGAGAGATTAGTGGGGAGAAAATCTGATTTAGGAGTTATCTTAGTTACTAGCTCGACCGCCTTCCTGCCCACCTTCCGGCGCATGAGGACCCTCCCTCCTGGGCCCCTCCAGCCCCCCACTAATAAGACCTGTCCCTCGTTCGTGAGCTCTGCAGCAGAAAGAGAAGAATCAGGGACTTTCCAATAAGAAAGAACTCCCTGGGTGGTTTGAAATAGTTGCTTTTTGTGTGTCACTGAGGGCCCCCCACCCCGGCCCCCGCCGTGGGTCTCCAGACAGATGAGATTGTCTTGGGACGGCCAGCCCTTTATTGTTCTCATCTTTCCCTCCCGACACCCCCAGCTTACAGAGGCCACCACAGCCTTTGCATCCCAGGAGGGTGGAGAATCCCTGAGGTAATAATTCTAAAAATGCATAAACCCTGGGAGTGGGACTTGGCGCAGAGGCTCCTGCCCCATGCCGGGAGGCACCAGCAGCGTCCCTGCACCCGGGTGCTCTGCCCGCCAGTCGGTCAGGCTCAGGGCTGCTGCTTTGGTACCATTGGCAGGGGGTGAGAGGAGGGAAGGCTGGTCAAGGGGAGACGATGCTGGAATAGGAGGGAGACAAGCAAATCTGTTTTATCAGACGCTGCATATCTCAGGAAAGCACATTTCAGCTCTTTTGGCAAGCTGGTCCTAGTCTTTAATTTTCTAATAAAAAGGAATTATGTTTGCTGAAAAGGCAGTCGCAGTAGCCAGCTTGTAGAGACCATAATTCCTGTCTTGGGTGCCTCCCGGCTCGGAACTGGGGGGCGGCCTCATGTGACCACAGGTGACACCATAGAAGGGCCAAGGAGCAGGAACATGGGGGTACCCATTAGAGAGCAGGCTTTGCCCGGCCCACCTGCCCTGGGCTGTCCACCGATAGCCCGGCCTCCAGCCAGGTTCCAAACTTACCACCCAGGCCCGGAGACCCACAGCAATCACTTAGTAAATACCTGTGTCATGAATGAATGAATGAATGCTTACTGCTGAGGCCCGGGGTAGCTGGAGGTAGGTTAGAGGCGGGGAGGGGGGGGGGGCTTTGGTGAGTGCCTGCGGGCATGCCTGTTCTCCAGAGTCAGAAGTCACCTCCCTGGAAGGACTTACCCACCTTGCACACCCCCCAAGCCTTTGGCACTCAATTGACTGGAAACTTTGCCAGAAATCATATCCTTTAAAAAAAGAAAACATGTGTTCATTGTTTTAAAAAGATAGAGCAAGAGAAAGGACAGAAGTGTGTGATGTGGGAAGTTCCCATCCCCACAGCTCTATGCCTGAGTCCCTCAGAGTCACGGGAGGGGCCCCACCTACAACTCTTCTGCTGTCACTGGGAATCCTGTGTGTTTCTGGTGAGTTTTGGAGTTTTACTCCATGGGACCCTTCCACACACACTGTTCTGCAATCCCGCGGGCCTCCCCAGTCATCCCCCTGCCCACTCTCCATCCTGGAGCACAGGAAGCCCTCAGTAAGTTCTTATGTAAGTGCCCTGTCTGCAGGGTGGACACGTGGACAACTTTTCTGCCGTGACAAATACCTTCATCCCAGTCCCAGTTTTAAAGAAGTTCATGTAGGCAGAACACTCACCACAGGCAGACCCTTACTAAATGGCAGTCTTCATGATTGGGAAGGAAACTCAGCTCCATACCCCAAACATTTCTTATACTCCTGCTGTGCGCCAGGCCCCCCAGGTGCAGGGACCCTGTGGTTGTGCAGGGGTGAGGAGATGCACCCAGGAACCTGTCACTGCTGGCCTCTGGGCCCCGTCAGCCTCATTTGTGCCACTGCAGGTGCCAGGGCATGTGGGGCGGCAGATCTCACGCACAGCATTCTCTCTGGAGCTTCCTCCAGAGCCCGGTGTAGAGATGGCCCTGCCCCACCCCACGTCCAGCTACCAGGCAGCAGGCCACCGTGCTGCAAACAGCAGACTGGGGAGCAGCCTGGGGCTCGTCCGGCCAGGCCTTTGGGAGGACACATACGGAAGTGCCCAGCACGCAGTTCCTGTCCTTGGGCCTGCCTGAATCACAGCCCTGGGGATGGTCCAGGAGTCAGACTGTAACAAGCCCCTTGGGGGTTGCAAATGCCCACCAGGACCCAGAACCAGCATGAGGTGTAGCTGGATCAGGCACCTCTTTTAGGTTGGCTGGGGGCCAGTCCTCTCTGTAGCCCCCTGGCTGGGCAGGGAGACAGCCCTGTGCTGGGGGTGGGGGAGGGAGATAGAAGTGGGACAGGCCACACGGGACCAGCTGGCAGTGTTGTTTCCTAAGATTCTGGTTTGGGCAGTGGGACTGGTCACCCCTGTGTCACCTGCATAGTTCTTGGCACACAGTTAATGCTTAAGAGACTTGACTTACAGACGTGAGCGACTGTGTGAATGGTGGCGTTTATGTACTTGCTGACTTTGGGGTGCTTGTGGGACAGCCAGGACCAGCCCCACTTCCTGAGACCCAGCAACCCCCTGCAGTAGCTTGGAGTTCGGGTTCTGGTGCCGGCTCATCTGCCCTGTGCTCAGCCTCCCCGGGCTGCTCTGCTAAGTGGGCCGGATGGTCCCGGCCCAGCCAGGGCGCTATGAGGGTGAGCGGCCGGGAAGGCAAGGCCTCTGCTAGGAGCAGGGCCCGAAACAGGCGACTTCCCCTGAGCAGCCTGGGGTGGTTTTCATTCAAAATCATTTTTAATTAATTACAAAAGGAAAAAAAACAACACAAGATGGTTGTGAACAGAAAGGGAAAAATGATGGAGGAAAATAAAATAATAGGTCACAGTCCTTCTCCAGGCTTCCCTGGAGGTCGCCGCTTTTATTAGTTTAATGCGGGCCTTTGGTTTCTTTTTCTGGTGCATTCTGGGCCCTGCCTTTAGGGGGTGCTCTCAGACCTGCTCAGGAAACTGTGAAACCCATAAATTACCTTTTGATGGGGAGCTGCCTCTAAGGTGATGAGGTCAGAGGGGCACACCAAGGAAAGGGTAACCATAGGTGGAAGCTTGCACGGGAGTCAGAGGGGCTTGACAGGCCTGGCAGCTTGAACTGCCTGCACAGGCACCTGTGAGGGTTAGGGCAAGAAGACGAGAGAGAAGCACAGAAAAGCAATCGGGGAAAGGGAGGTGGTTGGGGACACGAGGACTTGGACCTGCCAGGTCAGCCACTCCATGCAAAGCCCCCCATGGGGGTGTGCATGTGTGTCTGCGTTGGGGACCAGGCTGGGTGAGGCTACGGCCCTGAGGCCTGGGCCCAACATTCCTCTTTATTCTGTGATTGGAGCCAGTCATGGCTTTGAAGTGGGAAGTGGCCTGATCCAGCACGCATTTGAAAAGTGTCTCTCCAGCAGAGCTTGCAGGAGGGCGAGGGGGTCATGGAGTTCCCCTGCACCCCAGGCTGGGGTGGTGGTCTGGCTGTGTAAGCAGCAGCACTGGTGGCCCCTACGTGGCAGGCAGTGAGGGGAGGGGCCGAACCGGTGGTGGGGGTGGGAGCGCTGTGCCCAGTGATTGGGCATGGGCAGGAGGGGCGGGGTCAGGGACCACAAAGGGACCATGTGGCTCCTGATGTGGTTGGCCTGACTCAGGGCGTGTTGCCTGTGGGGTCTTCTTCCTGGGCTCGGGGAGCCCCTGACCTTCAGGCCCCCACAACCCCCTCCAGGACAGAATGCCCTCCACCTGCATCTGTCAGCCTCATTCTTGCATACAGCAGTGGGCGGAAGCCTTTGTGCTTCCCAAGTCCTCCTCCGGGAACGTGGGTGACAACAGAGCTGGCAGATGCCCCACCGGTGCTATTGCCCCCACCCGCCACCCTCTGACGCTCAGCTGCTCCCCAGAAAGAAAGACCTTGTCACAGAGGGAGGGAAGGAGGGAGGGAGGGAGGGAGAGGACACGCTTCCGTGACGCAGCCCATCTGGGAGCCAACGTTATTTTCCTGATTCAAGGAAACATCTGTTCATGCCTCTCCTAGAGAGAGACAGGCAGCAAAGCCAGGACGAGGGGAGCCACTGGGCAGTAAGACGCGCCACCACAGTTCTCTGCTGGATTTCCACCCTCCCGCTGCCTCCCAGCCTGCCTGCCTGCCTGCCTCTGTTCCTCTGCGAACTCCTGGCCAGACGCTCCTGCCAGCTCAAGATTCTGGTGGCTGTCACTGCCTCCCCCCAAGTATAGGGCTCCAGGAGCAACCTGTAGCCTCTCCCAGGGTGTCATGTGCATTTATTGAGGTAACCCCTTCATTATTTCTCACATACGCAGGTGCACACACACACACACACACACACACGAGCCATGTTTTTGAAAGGTATGGCCACCAAACAAACTGCATATATTATGTAATGATTAATTCATTGCCCCCATTTCTTATTAATCAAAGACACCCATAACTGCTTATCAGAGCTTTGGGTGAGGGGAGATAGGCAGCGGGGCCCCAAACTGACAGCCTCTGGCCCAGAGCAAGGGCCCTGCTGGATCTATGTCACTGTGGCCTTGTTTGGGTAAATATATGGCTCCTCTGAGGTGTCCAGAAGAAATAGAGACAGCTCATGGACGCCCACGTATCGCCTCCCCAAATCCTTGGGACCACCTGGAATGTTTTATCACCCCCTCTCTAGCCAGTCCGGAGCGCAGGCTGGCCGCTGGCACTTGGCCACGGGCTGACCAGTGGCTGGCAGAGGGTGAAGGAGATGGAGTGGGTTGTTCCCATCCCTGCAAACTTCCATTAGTGGCATCCCAGCGAGGAGCCTGGGAACCTGGCTGAGGTCAGGACTGCCCTGGGCAGAGCTAGAGGGCAGATGGAGGACTGTCCTGACAAGTTGGCCCTCAGTACAGCGGCTGAGCAGTGGGGTGCTAGGGCATCAGAGACACTCATCCCCTCATCTCCCAGGGGCACGGCAGACTGTGTTTTTAGTTTTTGGGACACGTGAGGAGGCTGAGGTTGGTCCCACACCATCTGTCCCTTTTTTACTTCTCTGACACTGACCATGTCACCTGGCATCCACCAGGAATGTCCCTGCCCTCAACGTGTTCACAGTCTAGTGGGGATAGAGGCAGTTGCTCAAAAAAGTCACCACTGTTCCATGTGTTATGCCAGGGCTTGCCTAGGGAACTAGGGACCAACAAGAAGGCACCTAACCCAAACTGGGGGGTGTAGCCAGGAAAGGCTTCCTGGAGGAGGTGTTGCAAGAAGATTAGTTGATGGAGAGGGGGTTACTTCTTAAATAAGTACTTCATGCCACATGCCATTAGGTGCTTTTCACGTACGTTGTCATGTTTAATTTGCACCGACAAGCTTGTGAGGCAGGGAATAGCTTCCACATGTTCTCAGTGAGTAAGCTAAGAATCAGAAGCAAGGTGGCCTGGCCGGCTAGCTCAGCCAGAATTAGAACTCCAAGTGATTCTTAAAGATTTTTTATTTATTAATTTTTAGACAGAGGGGAAGGGAAGGGGAGAAAGAGAAAAAAACATCAACGGTGGTTGCTTCTCCTGCGCCCCCTGCTGGGGACCTGGCCTGCAACCCAGGCATGTGTCCTGACTGGGAATCAAACCAGTGACCCTTTGGTTTTCAGGCCGGTGCTCAATCCACTGAGCCACACCAGACGAGGCTCCAAATGATTGTTAAAAGATGACAGGGAAGATATAAGGATATGGGAGGTAAATCTGGCAAGAACACTGACTGCGGAAGTGTGGCAGTGGGAGCAGCTGTGGCATGAAGGTCTGCAGTGCTTGAACAAGCAGAGGTGGGCTTGGTGTCAGAGCGAGCCTTGAATGCTGGTAGCAGGGAGGTAGGGAACCACGGCAGGTATATATGAGCTAAGGGAGTGACATGGTACCATTCCAAGTCACTGAGGGCCCCAGCTAGCTCCTAGGCATACTCCCCCTGCCAAGCACCCCTCTGCCTGCCCTTTTAGGTACCTGGTGACAAGCACACCTCCCAGATCGGGTGCATGTTTTTGTACTCCTGCCCTCAGGAGAGAGCATTTAGGCCGGCATCAAGCGTTAGGAAATGCCCTACACATCAGCCCCTGGGGCCCTCCTGGACCTCCCTGCAAATCCTGCAGCTGCCCATCTCAACTGTCCCTGTCTGGAAAGAGGATGAATGGCAGCCAACATCTGCTCATCAGCAGAGAGTTCCAGCTCTTAGCACCAGCTCGCTAAGCTGCCTCCAGAGACGGCCCTGCCCGCCTCCCCAGAGAGCCAGCACTTCTGCTGCCTAATAGCTGGAGACATCGTTCATATTTAGCCTGTGTGGCAGAAACCTTAACATCAGGAGCTTTCCCTCTCTGCTCCTGCCTCCTGAGCTGACGGCCCCCACCCCGCACCTCACAACTACACGGGCATCAGGCAGAGGCAGGAGTAAAGAGGCACTTAGGAGCTCCTCTCACAGGCTCTTTGCTCCTGAGAGCCATAGGTGCCCTGTGAGAGTGTTCTTAGCATCGCCTCCATTTTAAAGGTGAGAACACTGAGGCTTAGAAAGGGGACATGATGAAGACAGACCATGTGGCCTCACCATTCCCTCTCAATTCCGGGAAGTGGGGCCATGTTCCCTCCCACCCAAGGACCTTGACCTCTGTGAATCTCTGCCTAAGCTCTCGCTTCTCCCTTTGTTCTCCTCAGATCCCATCTCAGGGAGGCATTCCCACCCCACCTCTGCCCTTTATGATTTACTGAGGATGGCCTTTCTCTACCCAGGAAACTCCATGAAGGCACAACTCACCCCCGCTGGCACCCTAGCACCCAGCAGGAGGCATCTGGAGCCTGTGGGCCCTCACATATTACTGATTGAGTAAATAAGCGAATGGGTGAAGTGAATTCCTGCGCCATTGAGGGTACAGCTAGTTGCAGTAACAGACGAACCCTAACATTTTTAGCCCATTCTTCACGTGGGATGGTAGCGAGAGGCTCCTGGTTGGTGGGCGGTCTCCATGTGCTGAGGCAGCTCTGCCTTGCGTGTAACCTCAGCATAGTGCTCATGCCTGTAAGGGGCGCATCACTTCCACTCACACTCGGGCGGTGAGAACTCAGTCATATGACCGTGTTCAGTTACAAGGGAGGCTGGGAAGTGTAGTCCACCTGGGGCTCGAAGGAGAAGATGCGGGTTTTCTTGGCTCCGAAGCCTTCCTCCAGGCCTCTCTAATAACCAGAGCCCACCTTTACTGAGTCCTTCCCATCATTCTAAACACTTTTCTCAAATTGGCCCATTTAGTTTTCACGACAGTCCCGCAAGGTGGGCATTATTATGTTAACCCCATTTATAAACGAGGCTGAGGCTCAAAGGACCCGTGAAGGGGCAAGGCTGACTGAAAGACCCATGTTGGCCAGTACTGCCCTGCCCTTCTTCCATACGGCCCCCCGTCCAAAGACTTCCTAGAAACACCCGCCCCTCTCCCTGCAGTGTCCCGGGGAGATTCTCACCCCGGAGGCTCTGCACACCAGACATCACCACAGGTATTCCAGTCGGAGGCCAGTGTCCAGAGGAACAAACCGCACTCAGGCCACGCTGCAATTGCTGGCTTATGTTTCCCTGGGCAGGGGGCACCACTCTGAGGGCTCAGCCCTCCCTGTCGTTCCAGCTGTCAGATTTTGGGGGAATTCTGTTCCTTCCTGCCTCCCCAGCTCTGGGCCTGTGTGGGCACCTGTAGGTGGTGGGGTAAGGCAGGACTCACCCTCCCACGCAGGAGTAAGGTACACATGGGGCTACTAAAAACCTGGCCATTTACTCCAGGTTTTCTCTTCCTGGCTGCTCACGATTGACAAGTGCTCTCCTACCGGCCTTTCTGCCACTGAGCAGCTGCCCCTCCCTGCACCCCATGCCAAGGAAGGGCAAATGCCTCCCTGGGGGCAAGCTGCGAGGGTGTTGGCCAGTGCTGTGCTAGGGTCTGTGTGGGGGAAGCTCATCACCAAGGAGTGGGGTCTCACGAAGCGAGGCAGCTAGGCTTCCGGAGGAGGTGACAGGTGATTGGCTCTTGGAGGGAAAAAATAGGGAGTTGGTCATTTGGAGAGGCGAGAGGGACCTGCCAGGCAGAGGGCACAGCGCGTGCACAGGAGTCTAGCTCCTCGGTGCCTGGCTCTGCCTCAGGCCCTAGAGCCAGGTTTCTTACAGCCCAAGCCAGTGATGCAGGTCCCTCCGACCTCGCTGAAGACCGACCATCCCAGTCGAGGCAGAAGAGGAGGCGTCGGGAGAAGGAAAACGCAGCAAACAAGGACGAAGGCGAGGCGGAAAGAGCGTCTCCTCCCAGGCCTCGCCTCCCTTTCTCGCCGCGGAGACGCGGCTGTGGCCCGCGGGCCCCTGGTCCTCCTCAGGCGCCCTGACGCCTGGGACCTCGGCCTGGCCTCTCCCGCGGACTCGGTGCTCTGACGCAGATCGCTGCCTGATTCCCTCTCCCCTTGCGTCTTCCCTCGGCATCACCTCTTCAGGAGACCTGCCCGATCGCCCGTACTTAAAACTGCACACCGTCTCCCTCGCGTGCCCCACTCCCCTGCGCCAACCCATCTCTCTGCAAAGCACGTAGTCACCTTCCGACGTCCCGCACAATTCACTTATGCCTTTGCTTATCGGCTGCCTCACTTCCGAACCCCCGCCCTCAGTACAAGCCACGACACGGCAGGAGTTTCTGTTTTTAGTCCGTCTGCTTCAGCGGCGGGTCTCTCGCCCCTGAACGTATAAGCACGCAGTAAATGTTGTAATTGATGAGCGAACTCAGCCCTAGGCAAAATGTGAGCCCATTTCACAGACGGAGGAGTAGAGGCCCTGGGTCTGGCGGCCACGGGGTGGGGGCATGACGCACCCCCAGGGTTATCCCCTAGTCTGCAGTCTCCTGCTCCGCAGCCCGAGGGCGCCGGTAGTCATGGTTACGTCGTGGGAGCCGCCTGGTGTTTCCTGCCTTTGTGTTAGCACAAGCAGGCGCCCCCCCGCCCCGCGCCACCCTCCGCCCCGGGCCGCCAGCCCTGATTGGCCGTCCTGCTGCGGAGGCGGAGCAGCCCCGCCCCGCCCCTCTCCCTCTTGAACCCAGCCAGCCCGGGAAATGGGCTGCGCCAAGCGTGGGGGCGGGGCCCCAAGAGCGAGGGGCGTCGCCGCCGGTGCGGTTGGCCTGTGATGAAGTCGGCTCCGGTGGGTGCGGCTGGAAAACGGGGCGGGGTGGGGGGGGGTAGCTTCAGGGACAGCCGCCCCCTGAGCGTGCTGGCGGGGGCGGGGGGAGGGAGAGTGAGCACTGACGGCGTCCCCGAACAAAGGAGGACGCCTCGTGTCCTGGGCACAGGCTCTCGTAGCTTTTTCTGGTCCCTTGGGGCCTGAGAGTGAGAGCCTGGACTGGGTCAGCTCCCCCCTAAGTCTAATGTCAGCACTTTGGTGCACTACCGACCTGCCCCCAGGGCCAACCACCAACCATACCTACCGCGTGCTGGCCTCCTACCCCTTCCCACCACAGGGCCTTTGCATCTCGTGCTCCATTCCTGGGCACTCTAATTCCCTTTTCTTAGTTAATCCCTCACGGTCCTCAGGAGCTCTGCACAGACCACTTGTCCTGCTCTGCTCGGCACTTGTCTCCCTTGCAATTGTACCTTTTATTTGTGCATCCTCTTCCCACGCCAGGCTGAGTGCCATCAGGGTGGGGCCCTGCCTGTGGCCTGGCACACAGTAGGTGCTCAGTTTATATTGTTGAATGAATCCATTCATCCAGCTGCCCTGTAGGCCTCCTTGGCAGACCCAGTGCTGGACACAGGGACTTGGGAGAAAGGGAGACAGATGCCCCTTCACTCCCAGACACAGAAGAGCTTGTGTCCAAGGCCAGGCCATGGGGTGAGTGTCTGGCCTGGACCCCAGGCCAGAGGAGCCTCGTTTGGTGTTTGCCCTTGGTGAATGGTCCACTGTGCTGTGCAGATGGGGAGCTGGGCTGGCCCTGCCTTAGGAGGCAGGCGTGGTACATCCATGGGCTGGCGAGGGCTGCTCAGCACAGTTCGGTGCCAGAGACCCAGGGAGGCCCAGCCATCTGACTCCTCACTTGGGGAAGGCTTCCTGTGCCTTTCTATGGCCTGGTGGGCGGGATGAGAAAACCTTCACGACGCCTGCCCCACATGGTACTCCTGCAACAAAAAGGGAGCTAGTCAGGAAACCAGTTACACAGTTCTACATGGATGCCTTTTTGGGGTTTTGATGGGCTTTGGGGCATATACATCGTTCCCCACAAGACCAGAAGAAAAATATCGTACAGCAAAGCCAATAACAACGTATAAAATCAGAGCGTTGGGAGCTTTGGCATGTCTTACAAACCACCCTGAGTTTGTACCAGGGGAAATTCTTGGGCTCTGACCACCCCCAAATCACAGATGTTAAGGGGTGGGACCCAGAAATCTGCCCTTTTTTAAATTCGTGTGGTTTTTGACACTCCAAATCTTAAGTCCAGTTTTTGGAAAATGTAATGACAAATGTTCGTGTCCCGAAACACATTTGAACCCCTTCCCAGGCTCTAGCAAGACCTCTCCACTGCGCTCCATCCCAGACTCTGGGCTCAGATTCAAGTCTAGATTGCCAGGACTCTGGGTCCTTTGGGAATTGGGGGGAAAAAAAGTCCTGCATTCTCTTTAGAAAAATATGCTTGCACACACACACACACAAACTGCATTTGGTCTCAGAAAGTTCTCACACCTGGGGTGAGTGATCTGGAAGTTCAGGAAGCCTGTCTGGGAAAGGCTTTCCTGCTGCCACTCCCCTAAACCTGGGGCCAAAGTGCACACTTGTATAGGTTGCACCCTGCACAAGGGTTCCTGGCAGAAATCCAGCCCGCACACTACTGGCCAAGTTGTGGAGCCTGGCACCTGGGGCGTCTTTTCCTTTTAGTACAGATACATCACATGGAATGGCCCCAACCCTTGTCTTCCTTGCCCTCCTGCCTCCTATGACAACTCAGGTTAGCAGTACTAATGAAGTCACAGAAATTATGCCCATCATCACTGACCGGCTGCCCTTCCATAAACTCCATTATTAAAGCCATTACGAGTGACCTGGCAGCCCTCACCCGCTAATGCTCAGCTCTCCTGGACTCCGAGAGTCCTGGGCTATCACTGGGCAGTGGCTGGGGGGCTGCCGCAGGCCTCACTTGGGATAGGAAAGTGGCCAGGGCAGCGTGGCCCATCTCTGAGCACGAGTGGCAAGAGTGGGGAGGGGAGCACCTGCATATAAATATTTAACCAATCAACATCAGTGGTTCTGTGGGTCTGTTTTATAGATGAGGAAAACGGAGGCCTATCTGGAGTGTGGGTGGGTCTCTGTGTCCAGCTCCCTTGGGAGAAGAGCTCCAGGGTGGCCATCTGAGGGCACTCTAGAGCCTGGGAGCACGATGCCTGGCATCGAGGGGCTGTGGGGATGAGTGAGTGGACAATCAAGTGACAGCAGGAGGGTGTGAAGGGGGAGAGCCAGTGATGGTACCCAGATGCCCCACCCCGTGCTGCTGGCCCTGTACCTGCAGCCATGGGCAGGGCTGGACGCACACCCATGGGGCAGGATTTCCTCACTTATTTCTTTATTTGCTCAGCTTTCAACGTGCACCCACTGAGTACCTACTACATGCCAGGCTGTCCAGGGTGCTAAGGGCACAGCAGTGGCTAAGACATACAACAATCCTTGTTTGTGAAGCTGACACTTGAGTTGGGGGACACTGAGCCCTGCAGACCAGCCAGTTGGCAAGGGAGGTGGGCCAGGGGCTGAGGGGAGGGGCTGTTATAGAGGGGGGCAGAGCAGCCTCTCTCCGGGGAGGCGCTTGTTCCCTGCAGGCCCCCAGCTCTTGCCTGTTGAATGGGGCAGATAGGCTCACCTGGGAAGAGTGGCGTCCTGGTCTTATCCATTGTCACCGTCATTAACAGCACGCCCCAGCTCTTTGGAGCTGGTGTTGGCGGGGCGGGCTAGGGGTGGCTCTTGGCAGTCACTGCCCTCATGGAGGCCCCGTGGCTGCTTGTGGGCCCACGCCAGGCCCATGCAGAGCGCTGGGCACCAAGGCCCTGTGAGAACTTCTCCTTCTCCCTGTGGGGAAACCGAGGCAGGGAAGGAGGGTGAGGGTTCTCCCACCTACTCAGAGCCAGGGGCACAAGGGCTTCTGGATGTGTTCAGGGCTGAGGGAAGGGGGAGGAGGACCCGGACGGAGCCTAGACACTCCCGTTTTTAAGACGGGGCTTTTAGGGGTGGCTGTTAAGGTGAAGGGGAAGATTTTGGTCTGGGTGTTGGGGCGTCTGGCTCTGGGCCCAGTTTCCTGGACCAAAGGCTGGGGTCTCGGGGATGCAGAGCGGAAAGAGCCCCTCTGGCTGCAGATCAGATTTCCTGGCCTAGGCTGAGAGGCCAAGGAGGTCTGCAGAAGGCAGAAGAGAATTCCAGGTGAAGGCTTGCAAGGTGGCGGGGCGGGGAGCAGGGAGAATCCAAAGGAAGGCGCCCACCCTCTGTAAGACCAGATCGACCTGGAGTCACCAGAGCTGGATGGGGGTGGCATGTGTGTCCGTGTGGCGTGTCTGGTCACGTGGATTGGGGATGTATGGCTGTGGTGGGGCCTGGCCCGAGGGCAGGCGCTCTCCCACTGGCCTCCCACACCGAGGACAGCCCTGGCACCCTTGCCCCAGCTCTTCCTTCCTCCAGCAGAGCCAGGCGACAGCCCTGCTTCCTGCCCAGCTGCCTGCCTGCTCTTCACTGAGGCTCCTCAACAGCCGCCGCTTGCAGCTTTGCAGAAGGGAAGTTAGGACTTGCATTTTGCCTCCGCAGAGCCTGTAATCAGCCCCACACAGCCCCCGCCAGAGGCGCCCATCAGTGCCGCTTCCGGAGACTACTTGAGATACACCTGCTCAAGCTCAAAGGAGAAGCAGTAATCCATCAAAACAACCCTGGGCTTAGTTTCTCCTCCTGTGGACCCAGGCAGGGTAGGGCATCTGGAGTCACGTGGCTCCATCGCTTTCTCCGCAGGCCTCGGTTTCCCCATTTGTCAAAGGAGGAAGGGTGCTGAGCTCCCAGTTCATGCCTCTGAGCCTCCTCCCTCACCCCCACCCTCATCTCTCCCTTTCCAGAGACATTATAAATCAAACGGCTTAGAACGTAAGGCATCAAAAATTCTGAAACCTTCATCTATTATTAACGCTGACAGTAAATTCCCCCTCTGAGCGTTTTACATAGCAACTGTTACCAAGACTCTCTGGTGGAGCTGCCACTCCGGCCCACCGCAGCCCACAGCTCTGGCGGGATGGCGGCCGTCACCAGGCCCTAACTGGCTGGCCGCCCCCCGGCTCTCCCTGGAGGGTGGATGGGGGAGAGCCCTTGGCAGGTAACCCGTTGACTTCCTGCTGAACAGGGGTCCGAGGTACTGTTGGAGAGCCCTGCTGAGGCACCTGGCAAACGTCAGCTTCTGCCCAGGCAGAGGGAAGGGCCCCCAGGCCCTTGGAGCTCCTGCGGTCACGGCCCTGCTGAGAGGGGCCCAGTGAGGTGGAGGACGGAAAGAGCCTTCATAAACTGTAAAGGGCTGTGCAGATGTTGTTTACTGACTTTCCCACCTGTCAGTTAGGCGTTCCTGAGTGCCTGTTTGTTTGCTGGCAGAATCTGGGCACCAGGGATTTACAACAAAGACAAAAGGCTCTGTCCCTGTCGCACCCGGTTTGGTAGGAGACAGACACATCAACTGCTAATTGCATTGAGTGCGATAATCAATGTGTGTACAAGGAGCAGGCTCAGGGAGGGGAATGGAGATTACAAGGGGTCTGGGGAAGGCGGAGGGTAAGGGATCAGGATGGGTTCTTCAGAGGCAGGTGCCAGGGCAGGGTTTTGGAGGATCACTGTGGGTGGGTCTGCCTGTTTTGGGCAGAGGAACAGACATGTGCAAAGGCCCAGGGGCATGAAGCAGCATTGCTGGCAGGCGGAAAGGACCCGGCGGAGGGAGCAGGTGTCTAAGGATGCAAGGCGGTGGATGCAAAGCTTGGAGGGTGTTATTTGGGGACACTGGGGAGCCATGGGAGGTTTTAAACTGGAGAGAAAAAAAAGTCAGATTTGGGTTTATAGAATAGCCATAGCTGTTATCTCTCTGGTTCGTCTTTAGGGATCCTGGGGTGGGGTGGGGGGCATTAGCTTACATCTACAAGTGCTACTGTTAGCATCTCAGTGGCCTGGAGAAGTGAGAGCATTTGTGGGGCCGGGGGGTGGTGCAGGGTGGGTTGAGGAGGCAATCCTCCCTGCCAGCAGTCATGATGCACTTGCTGCATGCAGAGCCCCACGCGGGGCCTCTGGGCCCGGCCCCTGGGAAACTTGCCATTGCCTTGGAGGGCCAGACCAGCTCAGATGCCATGAGGAAACAGCAGTAGGGCCAGGTGTGCAGCCTCCACTCCTGGGACCCACAAGGATGTAGGTGTCACCTGGAGAAATGCCAAGTCAGGAGGACCCCATGAGGGGTCATGTTGCCCTCTCACTGCCATCAGGAAGAAGGACCCAGACTGGGACACATACTTCAGCCCAGCGGAGGCCTCGGTCAGCAGACTTTCCGCATGGTGACAAACAGTTTATGCTCATTGCGGAAACCTCGGCGAATAGACACAAGTCTCAAGAAAATTAGGCCCTGAGAGCTCACACCCACCACTGGTGGGTCAGTGTGTGGGCCCAGTTACACTTTTAAAAGCAGAGATAGCATCATAGCCTTTCTGCATGCGGTGGTGACTCGCTTTTCTCACTTAGTGCATTGGGGGTAGTTCCCCCACATCCTTACACATCCACGGGTGGAGCTGCCAAGAGCCCAGCTACCCAGAGGGGTCCCAGCTGACCAACGCATCCAGAGCTTGTTTAGGGGGCAGAGGCCACAGTGTCCTGCTGTATGCAGCACCCAGCACGGAGGCCGCACCCATTAGGGGCCGAGCGCACAGTTGTGGAGGAGCGTTTGGTCCCCGGAGGTGGGTGAGCAGGTGCTGGGTGGACTCCGTGGGAATCTGCAGTTTGGCCTGAGGCTAATCTTGGGGTGAGGCCCTGGCCAGGTGGCTCAGTTGGTTGGAGCATTGTCCCGTACACCGAAAGTTTGCAGGTTCCATCCCCAGTCAGGGCACGTACGGGCGGCTGAATGGATGGAGGGCGTTTCTCTCTCACATCAATATTCCACCCCCCTCCTCTTTCTCACCAAAATCAATACAGGTATCCTTGGGTGAGGACTTAAAAAAATCTTGGGTTGAGATCTGTGCTTGTAAGAGCTCTGGATGATGGGGGTAAACGAGGTGAAGGAGCAGGGTGTTCAGGGAAGGCTTCCTGGAGGAGGTAGGTCATGGAACATTAAGAAGGGAAGTGATGCATTCAGTTCATTCACCCATCTAACAGACACCTACTGAGGGTGCCATCCTGGTCAGAGCCCTGTGTGGGTGGGGTGGGGACCCAGACGGGGCTCTTTTGCTGCAGTGCTGCCAGGCTGCGGGGAGAGACAGACAGCTGCCCAGGATATGTGGGTGTATACTCAGCTCTGTGATAGTGGAAGGGTAGGCAGTGAGGGCCTACTGACCCTGAGGACAGCCTTAGAAGCCAGAGACCCAGAGTGGACCTGGCTTCAGGCCAAAGTCACCTGGACTTTGCCCAAAAGTTTGGCTCAGTCCAGTGTCCCTTGCCCTTCTGAGAGCTTCTGGGTGCTGGGAGTTGACAGCTGCTCAGGTAGTGCCCTGGCCCGCTTCCCCTGCCTTGGAGAGGGTGCCCTGCAGCCCAGTGCCCACTCCAGAGCCCCACCCCACGGTGGGTCCATCCCCGCCGCCCAGAAGCTGCACAACTTCTCAGAGCCAGAGCTAGAGTTGGAACCCAGCTGGGGCAGGTCCCTTCACCTCTCTGAGCCGTGGTTTCCTCAGCGGTCAGATGTTGGCACAGCCTGCCGTGCCCACCCTGCCTGGCCCAGCCCCCAAGATACATAGTGAGAAAGTCTCCAGGGAGATGGCCCCGCCTCCCAGCCAAAGAGTGTGGGGATTGACTTGTGGGAGGAGCAGTTTGGCCACAAGGAGTGGCTGCAGGTGGATGGCAACGGGGTTGTGGGGGGAGCTTGGTGGAGCCCCCTTGCTGCAGCCCAGGAACCTTCCAACACTGCACGCTCTGGTGACAGTTGAAGGGGACGCATTTTGGAGCCCAGCACCTGGGTTCATTTCATTCACTGGCTGTGTGGCCCTGGGCTAGGCCTGTCTTCTCTGTCTCCAGGCCGTTGTCTTGAGGGTTGGAAGAGGACCTGTGAGTGAGTGGCCCCCGCAGTGTCTGGTGCACAGGAAGCAAGGGAAGCTGCTGTTGTCATTTTCCAGTGCCCAGGGGACGGGTGGCAACTTCCTTACTGGCCTCTCAGGTTTCTGGCACCTATCCAGCCACCAGCTTCAGCCTCTGGAATCACGTAGCATCGGTTCACTCACCAGCCCACGTCACTCACTTTCTCACACTTACTACGTGTCCGGCACTGGGGCACTATGACGGAACCAGGGGCTGCAGGCTCACCGGGAAGCAGACTGCTGCAGATCCCGATGGGCCAAGTGACCCGGGCCACGGTGGACAGTGGCAGGGGCGCAGGGAGGGAAGGCAGGACAGGCCCCTGTGCGAAAGTCACAGCCAGACTTGAGAGGTGATGCTGAGCTGAAGTTAGAAGGGAGCATTTTGCCAGGCGAACAAGGAGGGGAAGGCACACCCCAGGATCGTGTCTGGTGTATGTGAAGGTCGGGGGGCACAAAAGAGCTGGTAGGTGTGGGTAGCTCCTCATGGTTTGGTGTTGCTGGGACGTGAGGTTTGGGAACCGGGAAGGTAGGCAGGGGTTGTGCCTGTCAAGCCAGGGAGGCAGAGACATTGTCTCATGGGCAGTGGGGGCTGGGTGGGGGCTCTGAGTTGGGGGGCAGGGTATGGTGGATCCAGAGGATCAAGGGAGGGACAGGAGAGGTGGGGACGGCTCAGGAGGTGGGCCGGCAAGTAAGTGCAGGGGGAGGAGGGGGAGGACTCCTGGCATCTGAGCCCCTTCAGGCTGAACCAGGAATCCCTGGGGGTAGGGACGATCTGGGACCTGGGAGCAGCCACAGGCCTCACTCCCTGCCCGAGCCCCAAGCCTGGCTGAGGACTGGGAGTGCCAGCACCCCCCCGTCCATTCAGTAAGCGTGTGCCTGCCGTGGGTCCTGATAAGACGGGCGGCACTCTACCCTCACAGAGCTTACCATCCATGAGGCAGACAGACAAGAAACCAGTTAGCAAACACACAAAGGAGGAGATTTCAGAGAGTGGCAAGAGCTATGGGGGTGTGGGGGCTCCCTCAGGCAGGCAGACAGGGCCTCCAGAAGGAGGTGGCTTTGAGGGTAATGAGAAGATCCAGGGGGCTGGTGGCCCAGGCAGAGGGAATGGTGTGAGCGAAGGCCTGGGGGTCAGGGCCTGGCACTTACAAGGAGCTGGGGGAGCCAGTGTAGCTGGAGAACGTGCGGGGACGAGGGTGCCCCTCCCATAGGGCAGGGCAGGCTGAGCTAAGGGGATTTTTTGACCCCCCTGGCTGGCAGTGAGGGAGCCCCTCCAAGGCAGGAGGACCAGCCCCCATGCAGAGGATGGGAGGTACCTGCTCAGAGTCCTCTTCGAAGGGGTGGGACTCTTGTGGGGAAGGGTGGGTGGAGGTGACTCAGTGGAACCAAGAGCCCTCTCGATGCTGGGGTCCTCATGGCCAAGTTGCTCTGTGATACACCCCCTGGCCCCTGCCCACACTGCCCCCACCCAGTCCTCTCCTCTCACCAAGGCTGGAAGCAGGTCACGGCTCAGGCTCCCCTTGGGATATCCTGGTGAGTGGCCTCTCTGAACCCCGCTCCCTGAGAGGTTCCCTGGCAGCACTTGGAGCTGGGAATCCAAGCCGGGTGCTGAGCTGGGGTTATCACAGGAGGCCCTTCTGGAAAAAATGTTCTTTTCCTGGGGTTCCAGTTACTATTGTTAAAAATAGGTCAGTTGGGGGCACCATTTCCCCTGAGTGCTCCCAAATCCTACCTTGTACCCCAAAACTTTTCCCAGCCAGCAGGAGACCTTCTGGTGGAGTGGCAACCCCTGGAAACTTGGGGAGAAAGGACAAATCTAAGGGAGCCGTGTTCTCTGAGCATCCCAACCTGTGGAGCTGCGGGACGCAGTGCAGGAGCTGAGGGTCCTGCAGGAGGGTCCCAGAGATAGGCCTAGGTGTCCGCAGCCTCCCGGGCTGTGCTGGGCTCTGTGGTCAAAGGAGGAGAAGCCGGAGGCCAAGCCTCGGTGTTATCACTCCCCTTCCAGCTTGTCGCTGTGAGAAACGACTTCCCCTGACTGACGCTTACCCTCGGGGAGCTGCTGAGCGTGGCAGGAGAGGGCGATGCAGGCCAGGGCTGTGGAGGGAACGAGGCCTGCCTTCATGCTCAGTGTGCCTGAGAGGCAGGACAGGGAGAGTGAGGCTGGGCGGAGGCATGGAGGTCCAGCCCATGAAAGAACAGGGCTCGTTGGAACAGCCAAGACTTTGGTGTTCCTGGAGCGTGGAGCCTGTGGGTCTCACAGCCAGAGGGCTTCCAGTTTGCAAAGCCGCAGAGGTTGTCAGGGACCAGGCCACCAAGAGCCTTGAATGCCTGGTGTCCTGGTCAGGATGGACTAGTTGCGCTGCATAACAAACATCTCCTGAATATCAGCACCTTAAAACAGGGTTTATCTCTCACTGGTTCTGAACGGAGAGCAGAGGAACCCAGGCAGACGGTGCAGCAGCTTCAGAGTGCTTGCATGTCACAGAGGGAAAGAGACAGAGAATATGGGCCTGTGGGGCTTCTCCCATAAAGCAGTGCTTGTCACGTTCACTTGAACTTCACTGACCAAAGCGGGCCATACAGCCACCGTGACCTTTTTTTTTGTTGGCGGGGTGGAGGTGTGCATGCTGCCCTTGGCCAAGGACAGCAGGCAGTATTTGGTGGTGGGCTGACGTGGACCACACAGGCCAAGGCAGGCTCGGTACCTCGCCATGTGCCTAGTGAAGAGCCCCAGGAGGCATTGAGCAGGGGAGGCTGAGATCTCGTCTGTTTTACTTTTTAACTTCCTATTGACTTCCATACAGAGAAGGGCATGAACCCCAAGTGAACAGCCAGTGAATTGCTATGAACTGAACACACTTTGTTATAACCTCTTAAATCCAGAGAGAAAGCACCTCAGCCCCGGAGGTGCCCCGCGCCAGCACGTGGTGTTGCCTGCCCAGCCTCCGCTCGCCTGCCTTCGAGTCTTATCCACGTGCGTCTTGTACTTGGCCTGCCGTTTCTGAGACGCAGCCGTGCTCTGTGTGGCAGCTGCTTGTCGCTTTCCTTTGCTGTATGGTATTCCACTGTGCGCAGATATGTGGTCTGCTCATCCCTCCTACCTTTGATGAACCTCTAGGTAGTTTACAGTTTAAAGAGCTTGTGAATAAACCTGCCACGGACCTTCCGGAACACAGGGTCTTGTGCCAGCGCACAGCATTCCCATCGGCCACTGGCCTAGAAGTGAAATGACCGCGGGCTCATGGGTTTCAGAAGGCCCTCCTAGATGGGGAGACTGAGGCAGCGATGCAGGCCCAGAGGGGGTGAGAGACAGGGTGGGCCAAGCCCTCCACCCCTGCAGCCTCGGAATCCAGAAACATCTTCAGTGCAGTCTTGTCTTTCGTGGGATTTGGAAGATGAAAGTCCCATATAGTCAGGACCACCAAAGCCCCATAAAGCCCCAGACACGTGGGGCTGCATGTTCAGCTGCAGACAGTAACACGTAGGCCTGACTGTATAAGTTGTGCTGTGACGTAGCACGTTCTAGAACACAGACAGGAACGGCCTTAGCATGGGCATCATAATGCAGAGATCTCACACCTGCCGGGTGCATGCGTGAAGAACAGCCCCGTCATCCAGTCCCACCCCTGGCCCATCTGTCACAAGGGAGGACTGATCCCATCCAGTGAATCAGCACAAGGGAGTCCGGGATGGCCGGCCGGGCCTGACGAAGCCCCACCCTGCTCCCTGCTCCTGGGCCCGCAGGAGGAAGGGCCTAGGGTCACTCCCCCATGGGATAGCGACACTTGCCCTGTTACATCTTGATGTGGCATTTCCCAATAGGGGGGCTGAGAGAGGGTAATTCTTTGCCCAAAATGAAGCCAGGAGAACAGTGGGGTTATAGGCTTCAGCAGTTGGAAGACAGAAGCTTCCCATGGGGCCCACCCAGGTCTCCGCACGGTCAGCCCCTAACTCATGAGAACCCAGCCTAAGAGGCCGTGGGCTCCGTGGCCAGCGCCTGTGAATCCGAGCCTCCTTGTCAGGAAGGCCTGGCCTGCCCTGTTGGACAGGTAACTTGCTCAGCGGGGCTGTGTCACAGGTGAACTCAAAGGGCGCACACGAAGCCACTGTGCGAAGCCGGCCCCAGTCCTGCCACATGGCCGGGTTCTGCCGAGGCCCTTAGATCCCTGTGGTCAGCATGTCACCCAACCCCCCGGGCCATTAAGGGTTGGCCAACTTGGGTTCTTGTTTTAATAAAGAAACGGCAAAGCCCTTTTGACAGGCCTCCCCTGGCCCCATGGCTGGGAGACCGAGGCACAGGGTGGTCCCTGAGACCCCCACGCCTGGGAATGCGGGCTAGGCATTCAGCCTAGGGAGACACTGTCCAGCCATGAGAAGAATGCACCTTCGTCACAGACGCGTGGGGCTTTTTGTATACATTGTTTCAGTGTAGAACAGGAAGAGGAAAGATGAGGCTTCGATGTGAGCCGCCACCTCTCAGCTGGGCGCGATGTCACTCGGGCACCTCTGTGGCCCGCTTTTATTAAGGAGCAGCCAGCTCTTCTCAGGCCAGAGGCCCAGGGGCTCTGGAGACAGAAGGTGGCTCGGAGCTGTCTGCAGAAAGCCTGGCATCAGCATGGGGTGTGCTAGGGGCCTCGACCCAGCCACACCTCTGAGGGGCAGAGAGCCCTGGTGGTGGATCCCCCAGGGGAGCCAGGGGCGACCCCAGGCCCCTGGGTCCTGAGAAGCCTCTGAACCCTCAGCTGGGAGGGAAGAGCGGTCCAGACCAACACAGCCCAAAGCTAGCTGGCTGGGCTCTTGTGTCTAAGGTAACTCCCTATTAACCAGAACTCAGCTCTGCAAACTCCCATTCCCCATTCATCCTGAAACACTCAGAGCTGCTGGGCCTTTTGGCACATTTTATCTCACTGGAGAAAATACAGAAAAGACCAAAGACTATAAAGAACAGAGTCACTTCTAGCTCCTCCAATGAGAACTCACTGATGTTAGCATTTCTGCATGCTTGTGCCCAGTTTGTTTAACAAAATTGGGATTGTGTCGACCACCTGCTGCCCCACCCGCTGTCTCCGTTTTACATCCCATCATGAGCGTCTGCCCAAGGGGCAGAAAAGGGCCTTTAGAAGCAGGGCTGCTGGAGGCTGGGGTTTGGGGGTTCTGCTGTGCTGTGCGGTCTTACAAGAGTTGTCTCTCTCTCTCTCTCTGAGCCTCAGATTCTGCACCTCTGCAGGGAAAGGTTGGGGGTGGTTTCTCAGGCTCCATCGAGAGCCAGCGGCTGGGCGTCTCAGTGTGTGACCTGCAGCAGCGGCCCTGTTGTTGCAGCTTGTCTCCCAGGGAAGAGCCTGGTAATGTTTGTGGTGGGCTGGGCACAGGGCCGGCACTGCCACCTGGCGCGTGGTTCACTTGGGAGCCAGCCCCTGGAGCCTGGGCAGCCTGGGCTCCCCGCTGCCTGCAGCACTTTGCCACTGTGTGGCATTGGGCCAGCCACGGTGCCTCCCTGAACTCCCATCTCATAAGCCATAGAATGGGGTAGCTGTGATGGTTCGTTGACTTAATACGTGCAAAGCACTTGCACACAGTAAGTGCTCAGTAAATGCTCTTTGATTACTGGCGCTCCTATGACTACTGTTTTTACTCTTGTTACTCTTACAATTCCTGTTACCTGTGATGTGTGGGTTGAACCATGATCTTCCTGCAGAAGCCAGCGGGGCGCCTGGGACCTAGGGAACCAGGGCATGGTGTAGCTGCTGGCGCGGTGACCTTCTCATCGGGGACCCGTGCTCAGCAGCGCCCTGAGCTAACCCTAAATGCCCTGTACTATCTTGAGGGTAGTGCTTCTGAGTGGGGACCCTGCGTTTTCATTCTGCACTGAGCCCCACAAATGAAGCTTCCCCTGCTCTTAACAATAGGAGTCCTGGCAACACTGCATGGGGTCGCCTGTCTCGGCACCCAGGCACCCAATGTGCATCTGCGCTCAAGAGCTATTTGTGAGGGAAGGGCGGGACCAAGAGGGCCCCCTTTCTGAGGGACAGGGACACCGTCTGTGAGGTCCAGAGCCCTGCCCGAGGCGCCCTCCGAGGCAGGTGCCAAGCAGTGCCGCCGACTATTGCTTCAGGAACTACCAGTGTAGTGGCGAAGGCTGCCGAGGGCAGGAGGCTGTCTGGGGGGAATGCCAGCCGGGCGGGCAGGGCTGAGCGGAGGGCCTGCAGAGCTGCGGCCAGACTTGCCGGGGGGACAAGACCGCTCAGGCCGGAACTGATTGGAACTGAGCCACGGGCTTGGGCTGCCGAGCGCATGTGAAGTGGGGGAAAGGGCAGCGGCTGGGGCACTGTGTCTGCTTCCCTCCCTTTGTCCTCAGGGAGGGGGCCCGCACATCCCCCCACACCCACTTGTGGGGGGAGAGAGGAAGGGAGCCGGGACCAGGCCACATGGGGTCCAGAGGCCTGTGAAAATGCGAGGGAGCAGCAGCCAGCTGAGGGGCTAGGGCCGCATCCACAGAACAGGTGGGACTAGGGCCACTTGCATGTGCAGGGAAGGGGTGTCCAGGACTTGGGCAGATGGGCCAGCAGGGTCACAGGCCTCCGGGTGACAGAGGCAGCTCAGCAAAGAAGAGAGGAAGTGCCAGAAAGACGAGAAGGAAGGACCCCTATGCCTTCACAAGGTGCACAGGTGGCCTCTGGGAGAACCCAGGGCATCTGGCAGGGGGGTCCGAGCCTCCCTGCCAAGTCCCTCCCCGTCCCCTGTGGAGGGATCGCTGGGCCCCAGAATGGGAGCGGTGGAGGGTGTCCCTGGAAAGAAAAGGGAGTTCAGGGTGAGGGTATTCCTTTCAACATTCTGTGCCAGCCTTTGTGGGTGACTCTGAGGCAGGAGGCCTGGTATATGGCCTTCCCGGTGCTGGTGGACCCCACCAGCCGTGGGGGCCGCAGAAGGGCCATGGCCATCCAGAAGGAAAGAGAGAATCACTTCTGAGGGCCTCAGGAAAGGCCCTCAGAGGCCCCTGCTCCCTTGGATTCTGACTGCAGGGATAGGGCAGGGTGCCCCAGGGGCGTGACCCGGCAGGGACAGGGGAGAGTCTGTCGGAGACAGCTAAGGTCCAGTCCCCGAGAGCTCAGGGGCAGTGGGAACCCGCTGTTCTCCAGGGGCTGAGGCTGGGGAGATCCGAGCACCACACAGAGGATGGGGACTCAGGCAGGTGGGAGTGATGGGGGACCATGGACGGCCTGGAGCAAGGGGGTGCCCTGAGTGGAGCTGGCAAGAAGCCAGGTGGGCCAGAGGCTGGGGAACGGAACCCCAGCTGGGAGGCAGTCATGGGGCTCCGTGCAGGAGGAGAAGAGGCCGGGCTGCCGGCTGTGGCTCTGAGGACTGGGAGGAGGAGCATCCTGAGGAGACCCTGAGTGGCGGTGGTGGTGCAGGGGAGGCTGGGGGATGTAGGGGGGACCTCTTCAGAGGCAGGCCACAGGAAGGCTGGGGCAGAGGGCAGGCCTGTGGAGCGTAGGGGGACTCAGGACACCATGGACACCTTGGATCCAGGGATCTGGAGCTGCAGAGGGGGTCAGTGTGCAGAAAGGGAGCCAGGCTTTGCCCTCAGGAGGTGGCCAGGGCTCTCTGGGAAAAGAGAGATCAGCTGGGAAGAAAAGCCAAAGGCTGGGAATCAGGCATAACCACACTGGTGGGGGCGGGGCCAGGCCAGAGGGCTCGTCTGGGCCCCTCAGCGGTGTGAACCTGCTGGGATGAGGCCCCTGACAGGAGGACGAGCGAGTCAGTGTTAGCAGGGCCTGGCGACCGGAAGTCCCCAGCCGCAGGGCTATCTATCCTGAGTGAGGCCTCCCGCTGAGGTCCTTGTCCACCTGCTGGGGAAGACAGCCTGTCTCCCAAAGGGCAGTGGGGCTGCTGGGCCTCAAGGACAAAGGCAGGCGGGGGCAGGGGAAGGAGCCTGTGGCTGGGAGCTTAATGGCCCCGAAAAAAAAAAAACATAAAATTGGAGAATTATGGGGAGACATAAACAGAGCTGTCAGGCATTAGCTGCAGGAGACTGCTCAGCCTGGGGAAGGGATGCCGTTGGCTGAGCTGGGATCCTTGTGTGTGCATAAAAAAGACAGGAGTTACAAAGGGAGGGAGATTAAGAAGATACTGCCTCCACGCTTGGGCTCCCTGGCCGTTCTTTTCTCACGCCCTGGCTGAGGCCCTAGCCACACACTGACCCTGGGGGCTGGGCCTGGCTGGGGCAGGGCCTGCCAGCTCTGCAGGGACCAGTGAAGGGAGGGGGCAGGACTCAGGGCCCAGGCCGGTGGAGGGGCGGGGAAACGAGGCCCGAGAACGAGAATTTATGGCTGCTCACACACTCTGCCATCATCATTTTCACTGTCGCTGCTGATGTCATTAGTCAAGCACTAATGGGCTTAAATTTCACCTTAAACCATACCCACTGTCCTCGGCAGATGACAGACACGCTGCTGTTTCTGCTCTGCAAAACTGCTGGGCAGGCTCCGGCAGGCACGCACCCCTCCCTTCTCGACGTCCTTCTGGCCCCCTGTGAGAGGCTCCCAGCCACCCTGGCCTTGGGACACTTGTAGGTTAGGGGAACTCCCGGGGGATCTCTGGGAGCCCTCGGGTGGGGGTCAGGGCTCAGGAAAGGGGGCTTCTGGGAGAGCTTTGGGGGATCTGAAATGACATAGCATGGCGAGGTGGGAGCCCAGGGCCTGGTGCCCCCTCCCTGTGTGCCGTGAGTGGGGCTGCGCCCCTCTGAGCTTCCCAGCCCAGGCCTCATGAAGGGCTGCTGCAGAGAGGACCCCGAGAACCACCTGCAATGTTCTTAAAAGCCTTGGGGAAATCGTATTTTGCTCAGACCAACAAAAATAGCAATGGGCTTTGCTTGGGGATGGAATTCCATTCCACCCACAATCCATCCATCCACTCACCCACCCATCCATCTACCCATTCACTCATTCATGTGACAAACATGTGGCCCAGGAACCCCCGGTTTGTTCTCGTCTATCAAAGGCTCAAGAAGCTGTTGGAGCCCCATGAGAGAGAACAAGTGGGTGATCTCTAAACACAGTTTGTTTGGGAGACAAAATCCTTCCAGTGTTGGCTCTTAGGGTAGGAAGGGAAGTGACAGAGGCGCTCTGGGGAGCATGGGGGGTGGCGTGGACCTGCTGGCCCATCTGGTCAGTGAGGGTTGTGTTTGCCTGCAAAGGGGCTGCAGCAGAGGAAACACAGAGTCAGGCTGCCTGGGGGTTTCCCTGCTCTTTGCACAGGCCTGTGGCCCCCGCCCTCAGCCTTTGTTTCCCATGGAGGGGCAAGTGGCCTGGGATCTTGCTGGGGCTTATCAGCCATCACAGCCAGCCTGTAGGGGCTGACGCTCAGAGCCACCCTTTCCCATGGGAATCTCACTCCCTTCCAAGTCTCCAGTGCTGGCCTTTCATCACTGTGCTCGAACGGTGTCCCCTCCACACCCAGACAGCAGTGCCAAGGAGGCCTCCGCCAGAGGGAGTCTTCTGGGTCAGGTTCTCCCCTCGGTGAGGCAGAGAGAGACGAGGCCGCTGCAAGTCTGTGGGTGGGCCGTGCGCCAGGAGGAGCGGGCTCAAGGCACTGAGCTGCGTGGCCTCCTCGCCCTCCCTGGCCCTCAGACCTGCGCTCGGCCCCCCTCAGGGTGGTGGCCACCCCAGCTCTGTCATGCTGGGCTGGGGAGCCAGGCTGGGGCTGCCCTCTGGTGTAGGGCACCTGGGCAGGGCAGGCCTGCTGGGGGAGGGAGAGGCCCGGAGCCAGGCTCTGGAGAGACCCCAGCGGTCCTCACCCCTTCGCCCTCCAGTGTTCAGAATTGGCCGGGGGTCCTGAGTTGCCGTTCCTGGAACCGCACGCCGCCTCCCTAGCACTCCACCACCACCTTGCCTGGCTTTCTTCTCTACTCTCTGCCTCCTGGCTTCCACCCACCACTTCACAATCCCTCTTCCGTGTCCCCCCACCCCACTGTGGCCTTGGAAGCCTTAGGATGCAAGTCTCACGGTGTCACTTGCTTCCTTGCCTCTGGCTTCCCATGACCCTCAGCACCAAGCCCTGGTCTTTACCTTGGCCACCCGGGCCTCGGGCCATTTCTTCTCTCGCCCCCCTCATGGTCCACCTGCAAGCCACATTTGTATTCCCTGCCCTCTGACTGCCTCCTGCCCTCCAAGGGCTTTTCCTCCTCTGTCACTAATTCCTTCACGTCTCTCAGGTCTCAGGTGAAGGCCCCTAGGAAGCCCCCGCTGACCCTGTTCCCACTCAGGTATGATCGAGGGTCCTTCCTCATGCTCCAGAAGGCTCTGGGCCCACAGCTGTCTCCAGCGCTTGTGTGGCACACAGGGGGCACTTAGTGACCACTGCTTGCATGGATGGATGGACAGATAGGTGGATGTGTGGGAAGGAAGATGAAGAGGCCATGGGGTCTGTGAGGAGAGCCCATGGGCTCCAGGAAGTAGAGCTGTGAGCCTTGGGCAAGCCCCTGCCTGTCCGTGAGCCTCAGTTTCCCTGTCTGTAAAATGGTCCACCCAGCTGCTGTGGCTGGGAAAGGGGACCCTGCGGGAGCTGGGGTGGAGGTGGAGCCTGGGGGCCGCGGATCGGGCGCTCCAAGGCCAGTGCAGGGGCAGAGCTCTCCTGGATGCCCCAAGCCCAGGTTTCCTGCCTCTGGGGACTCCAGTGCCCACCCTGCTTGTTTGTGCCCAGGACCCTTGCCCGGAGGACACACATGGAGCCAGACAGGCTAAGTTCAAATCCAAACGTTACTGTTCACCAAAAAACTCCCTTTGCCCCTAAGGCCTTAATGGTGCTGTCTGTGAAATGGGGGTGCTCACGTGTCCCTTGCACAGTCACTCTGCGGACTGAAATGATGAGGCAGAGAAGAGGGCATGTCTCTGGCCCCAGCACGTGCAGGGCACCCAGAAAATATGGCCAAAGGGAGTGACTTGTGCCCCAGTACCTGCCGTGAGAGTCACCTTCACCCACAACACGGCCGTCCCTCCCGGGCCTTCCTATTTTGGCCGAAGTTGCCTCCAGAACTGAGTTTGAAGCTTCCAAAGCCTAGGCCTGACTCCATAGCCCCGAAGTACAGTAATAACCATATTAGGCCTTTCATTATTTACCTGTCACAGGGCTTCTGCCCTAAGCTGTTTCTGTTGTCTTGTCTGCAGAATGAGCTGTAACACACAGGCTGCCCTCAGAGTGGCGCCCTGCACACAGAAGCCATGTGAGGGTGGCTGTCAGCGCGTTGGCGACAAAGGAGGTCTATGTTCATTTTCTCATTGGTTCTGTGGTCAGTCTGTGAGGTAAATACTTATCACTACCCCCATTTAATGGGTGAGGAAATGACAGTCCAGAGAGGTGGGGTGACTCACCTGAGGTCACAGACCAGTCAGTGGCAGGGCCTCGGGTGCTGGATGTTCTTTCCAAAGACTCACGAGGCTCTGGTCTGGAAAAAGCCAGCCATGAAACAGGGTGGAACACAGGTGCCTTTCTGAGCCCTCCTTCCACGGGCCTGGGGCTATAGGGGCCCCAGGCCAGCCGGCTAAGTCCGTTCTACCCGACGTGCCAGCTAAGGCACACAGACGGCTGGGCTCCGCTCTGGCCACTGCCCACTGCCCATGGGGCTGCTGGGCCAGGACGGTGGATCCACCCCTTTGAGCAGGGACCCCTTGCCCCTGGGGCACGATGCCAGAGCCAGGTTCCTGTCACTCTAAGAAGCCCCACCTTCCTGGCCCCACCCCCACAGCCAGCTACAACCAGGATAAGGATTTTCCTGAACTTTCCCTCTGTTATAAAAATTATGTATTTACCTCTTAAAAATAAAAATAGCAGTTCACTTATTGGGCCTTCCTCTGCCAGCCAGTGCTCGGATGACTCTGCCCTTTATCTCATTTAATCCTTATCTGACCCTTGAGGGACATACTTCTTCTCTCTCCTGTTTCACAGATCAGGGAGCTGAGGCATGGGCATGGGGGTCACCTGCCCAGGCACGGTGCATTGGGGGTTGCCCCAGCCAGGATCCGACCCCAGGTATTCCTGGGCTGTCTGCCAGCCGTGCCCTTAGAGCCCAAAGCTCTGGGGCCCCATGGAAGCCCAGAATGGCCTTTGCTTTTCAATTTTATAACGTGTCACCTTTGTTTTGATGATGAAAGGAAAGCATACTGCTGGCAGAGCTAGAGCGGAGGGAACAGTGACGCGTCAGGCCAAGAGTGGAGCCAGTGAGCACCGGGCCTGTGGTTTACCGGCGGCCCTGAAGGCCCTGGCTGCCCGTGCGGCTTGGTGCTCGAGCCAGTCCTGGCTTGTGTCCCCAGATGGGCACCTGGAAGTGAGGACACAGCCTCTATGGAGATTCAGGTTTGGCCCCTCCCTAATTTGGGGCCCCAGTTTCCTCATGTGTAAAATGGGGGATGGTCCCTGCCCTGCCCACTATCCAGTGCAGGACGCAGGTGGGTTGACTACTGCAGGGGCTGGAACCCATCCCATCTTACCGAGGAGGAAACAGAGCCCCCGCCTCCCCCCACCCTGGCCTGCAGCCCGGCAACAGTAACGTGGCAGTGCCAGACTGGAGCCTGAAGCCAGGCTCTTTCTTCAACCTTTTATCCATAGAAGTTTAAAAATCTTTACTAGGTGTCAGGTGCTCGTGATAAAAAAGTCAAGTGTATCCTCCTCTCTTATGCAAAGAGGGTGTCTCCTCACACTGCCTACCCTATGCTTCCCCACCCAGCCTGAAGACCATGCCCCACAGATGCACAAAGCCCTTCTGCGCTCACTCTGGCACTTCACTGTAAGGAACTCCCTGAACATACTCCCCTTGTCCTTCTCAGATGGACATTGACGGGTATCCAGTCTTTTGCTGCTGCAGTTGACAGCTGCAGTTCAACGCCCTGTGCAGACGACCCTGTATCTGGCTGGGACCAGGACTGCTGGGTGGGGGCACGTGGAGCTTTTATTTGGGTCCATATTGCAGAAAAGCTCTCCAAAGAGATTTACAGCCCCCAACCCCTCACTGGACCAGGCCCCTCTTTCTCCACCCCGCTGCCAGCCGTGTGGGTGCCACATGCCATACCCAAGCCTGCTCTGTGCCAAGACAATCCAATGGGCCATTTCCCCAAAGGAAACCCTCAAAGGCCGAGTATGTGTAGGGGCCAGACCAGAAAGAACCCAAGTCCAGCCTCTCTAGGCACTGCACCCTGACCCATGATGTGGCCTCGGCAGTAGCTCCAGGTCTGAGTTTCCTCATTCATCAATCAAGGATGGTGATGGCACCTACCCCATGGGGGCTGTCATGAGGATGAGGTTTCCAGAAGCAAAGCGTTTCTCAGGACAGTGCCTGGCATATGAGGCAGCCAGTGAGAGCTGGCCACTACTGATTTAGTGTGGGTAAGCCTCGTACCCCAAGGACCACAGCCCCTGGGGCTGATGCTGGGGTCTCGGACTTGGTATGCCTTTGGAAGGGGTCAGAGAAGGAAAGAGTGGGGTCGTCGTATCCCAGCTTCCTGCTCTCCTGATGGGGACGATGAGGCCCTAGAAGCCCCGTATGTGAAGTGATCGCAAGCTTAGCAGAGTGGAGCTGCCAGGGAGCAGGGTCGAATGCAGAGCCCCAGGCCTGCCCAGGACACTGCAGCAGCCAGCTCCAAGACACAGGGTTCAGGGATGCCACGCCCCATCTACAGGACACAGAGGGACCAGAGGGTTGCAAAGGCTGAGGTCTTATAGCCCGTTGAGTTCCACAGGCCAGCAGTGCCAGCCTTTCCTGGGAGCCTCTTAGATGGCAGGACCCCAGGCCCGACCACCCCAGCAGAACGTGCATCTTATTAAGATATGCACACTGGTGCGTGTGAAACACTGAGACGCTGGTGGGAAGACAACTCACACGCCACGGGAGATGGGTGTTAACCGCCAATCCCAGCAGCCCTTCCAACCCTGGGGTGTCATTGTCCCTCATAAAGCCCTTCCTGAAGACCTGCTCTGTCCCAGATACACCCAGCTCCCTGTGAGACAGAGAGAGTACAAGACTTGTTCCTCACCCCCAGCCCACAACAGAGCACCGAAAGTTAACTTCCCTTCATGGAGCCTCTACCAGGTGCCAAGCACAGTATCTCCTTCAGTCTTGGGATTGCCCTTTCAGTGTAGTGTTAATAAAAGCATGTTTTGGCTGAGGGACATGAAGCTCAGAGAGGTTAAGTGAGTTGGTCAAGGTCACACAGCAGAGAGTGTGCAGAACTGGGATTTGAACCCAGAACTGTGTGGCATCAGGGCCCTGGGCATTTACAGTCATGGTGCCATGGGGGTAAATGGTGCCTAGTCTCACCCTAAGGCCACACAACAGCCAGCCACCAGTGAGTCCTCATGACGGGCAGGCCTGGCTGTCGTGAAGCTGGCATCTCTCTTGGCCCTCACCCCGTGCCTCCCCCAACTCAAGAGGCCTGTCACTCTCCATACCAGCACCACAGAGGCCGTCAGGAGGGAGTGCCCCGCGACTTTCCAAAACAAGTCCGCTCTGGAGGCAGGCCAAGTTATCTGCTGGAGGGGGCTCTCTCCCCCAGATGCTGAGTGACTGGAAGCCAGAGGGGAGGAACTTCTGGAAGGTTTGCTGCGGCTGGAGGTGGGCCTGGGAAGAGCAAACAGCCTTTAGCTGGGGGTGCAAAAAACCACCGCACAGATACTAGCAGAAAGTCCCCTGTTCGCCCTGGAAGGAAGCAGTGCTGTTCAAGACAGCCAGACGCCGGGCTCAGGCAGCATGTCCTTGCCTCATTTTCACTCCTAAGCACCTCCACCTTTTACTGCTCTGAAGAAAACCAGCCAGGATGAGGCGGCAGCCGGAAAAAAGCAAATATTTTCCGTTTTGAGGAAAGGCTCCCCAGGCTGCCTCTGGGTCCACGGCTAGTGGTTTGCTTTCCCCGAAGGTTAGTGCTTCTGGTCACCAGACTACGTGTCGAGGGGGCTGGCCAGGATCCGCCCCCACCCAGGAGAGCTGGGGGCCATCCAAGCCATGCCCAGAAATGGAAGCCCCTTCCCTGCATGGGGGTGCAGCAGAGCCAAGAGGACAAGGTGATGCCAGCTGTTCATGGGCACAGGGGTCCTCCCCCACTGAACCCAGTCTTGAGACGCAGACCCCTTATCAAAATAGTAGCTGTCTGTTGGTCTATATTGGGGGGAGGAGGATATGTACCCATTCAAAGCCACTAGCCTTAAATGGATTTGTAATTTATTCATCAGAATAGCCACACACATTTGAAACGTGTTGGGATGTGGCTGTGTGAGATTTACATTTGGGCTGTAAATGGAAAATGAGCCCTGTGTGGACTGGAGGCCTTACTACCCTAACTGCAGCCCCGGGAGCCCTCACCTGGGAACCCTCAGTGAGCTGGGGGCGGGGGGGGGGGGGGGGGGGGGGGGGGGGGGGGGCGGTGCTTGTCAGCGTGACTCCTCCCCTCCACCTCCCCATCACACCAAGCCCCTGCCGTTTTCTTTTCCAACCACCAAAACCAGTTTTCTCAAAGTTTCAAAGGAACAACCCAGAACCACCTCCTCAAACGCCCTCCAGCCCCAGGGCACCTCCCTGATGCCCAGCTGCCGGGAGGCAGAGCCAGCTGGATGCCCTTCCCCCAGGGCCAGGATGGCCCCTTCCCTGCTCTGGAACTCAGTTTCCAAGTCTGTGGAGAGGCGACGCCACCTCTTAGAAGAACAGTTTGAGGGTTAGAAGTAAAATCTATTAAGGCACCTTGGCAGTGCTGCTGCTGCTGTTGTACTCATTCCAACAGCCTCCTGAGAACTTTCTAGATCTGAGGGAGGTCCTAAGCCCCATGTCTAGGCTGGCTGGGGGTAGAAGCCCTTGAGAACCCTGCCAGGGCCTGCATATGTACTCAGGGGGCCCTCTCTCCCGCTCCTGCCTGGACCTACCTTGCCTTCAGGGCAGGCTGGGCCCAGCAGCTGGCTCAAGGGTGCTGTCAGGCAAGCCCAGGGCAGCTGCCGTTCTCACATCCGTGCTCCACGTGCATCTGCCCTGCCCCCAACTCATCAGGCTTCTTACCTCTGGTGATTCAGGTCAGAAGCTCTGGGGAGGGGGCCAGCCCCCCCACCCTCCAGCTAAGCTGGGGAAAGAAATCTGGCTCTGGTTCCCAAGCAGGTTGTGTTCTTTTCCTGCCGCTAAGCCGGGCAGCTCCTTGCGGCTGGAATGCCTTTTTCCTTCCTTCTCAGCCCACACTTCCTCCCGTTTCCCCCTCTGTTTTGCAGTGGGTGTATCTCTGACCCTCACCTCATTCCGGAGGGAGGTGTTCAGGGGCCCTAGGCTTGGAGTCTCCACGACTGGGCACATCACAGAGTCTGGAAAATGTCAAGTGACTGATTCAGTCAAAGCCTGCAGGGGGGCTTGTGCTGCCCCCTCCACGGGGGAGGACAGGCTGGGGCTTGGGTGGGTGGCCTCTGGCGAGCCGGGTAATGGGAGTGGACATGAACTTCCTGCCGTCTCATTCCCCCGAGGAAGGGGGCGGGGCTTGAGCTCCGGGGCCTTAAGGGGAAGGGTCTGGAAGGGAGGGGCGAAAGTGGGCCTAGAAGGTAGGGTTGGGGCGGGGGAAGGGTCCCGGTTCGCCCAGGCTCGGGCACCGGCCGAGTTGGCCTTGAAGTTATTGGTGTGCCAGCCTGCTGCTGTTTAAATGCTGTTTGTTTGGAGCAGCTTCGGGAGGAGGCTGGAGGTGGGGGAGGCAGCGCCCCGCTTGGCGGCGCCGCCCGAGGGTCCTTGCGGTAGAAGCTCCAGCTTGGTCGGTGACTGGGGAAGGGTGGGCGTTGAAGAGAGAAGGCCGGAAAGCAGAGGGCTGCTCACCGCCTAGGGCCGGCAGCCCCCTGTGTGTAGAGCGAGAGCCAGAGCCACCCTCGCAGCCACTCCGCGAGCGGGAAGGGAGGCGAGGGGACCACAGCGCTCTTCTCCCCGCCCCCACCCCACCCGGTTCCAATATTTCGCAGAAAGGCACGCGGCTCCTAATCGGTCCTTTCCGGGCTGAGATTTAGCCGCGCGATGCCCGCGCAGGGGCGGGGGCCGCGGGCCGGGGGAGGTGCTCAGAGGCCGGAGCCGCCGAGCGAGGTGAGGAGCCCGCGGCCTCGGCTGCTGGAGCGGGCGGGCGGGCGGGCGGGCGCACGAACCGGAGAGGCAGATATGGAAGGGGGGGACAGATTAAAAATAATCCTCTCGGGCTGGGAAGCTCGCGCGCGCTCTCTCGCCTTGTTCGGTGCCAGAGGACTCCAGGGGAGGTGGCGTTGGGGAGGGCAGAGCGGGATTCCCCCTCCTCTGCGGGGCGGGGTGCCCGTTTGCGCGCCGCGGCGGCACGTGTGCTGGGCCGCGCGCCCAAGCCCCCCGCACCCGGCCGAGGGTGCCCCCGTTCCAGGACCGGGCGCAGCTGGCAGCGGCCTCCGCCTGCAGCCTCGCGCGGTTGGAGGGAAGAGCGCCATTATTTATTATTTACGAGCGTTAATAGGTTTGAGGCACTGGGGGTGGGGGCCAGGGCGCTGCAGGGACCGAGGCGTTAGGGGAGGGGGCGGGGAGGGAGGAGCTGCAGCGCTGGCCGCGAGAGCCAGACCTGCTCCTGGGACCCGAGTTCGGGGCGCACCTCCGCCCTGCTCCGCACCGCCGGGTGCTGGGGCGGTGCTGGGCGCCGGGGGAAGTGTTGCGGACCTTAGGTTTTGCTTCTCGGCCTCTGCCCCGTGCGTCCTCGCCCTTCCCAGGACTCGAGGAGGGGGCTGCGGGCTGTACGCCCAGCCCTGCGCGCCCCTCGCGGCCGCTGCCGCGTCCCCGGTGCAGCCTGGGCCTCATTTATCATCATCTTTGGTCAAGTGGAGTGTGCAAGGAACAGCTGCTTCACTCGGCTGACTTCCGAGGGCGGCTACAGCGGGAATCCGGGAGATGAATGACGGGGGCCGGGGCGGGGGGGCGGGCGGCGCAGCCACCCGGGGTCACAGCGCAGGCTGGAGGGAGGCGCGGAGCGTCCGGCGCCTCTGCCTGGCGGCGAGTGCAGCGCCCCCTTCCTCTCTCTCTCCCGGCGCCTCCAATTACCTTGGACCGCGGGCGGGGGCGCCCCAGGAGGCAGGCGGGGGCGCTGCTGGCGGAGCCGAGGTCGCCGTGACCTTGCTGGGGTCAGCGGGTTGGGCTGCGGAGGAGGCGGCGCGGCGTCTTTGGTGGCGTTTTCCGGATTGGAGCAGAGGCTGGGAAACCAGGCGGGGCGGGCGGGGGTGTGACGGAGGAACACAAATAGAAGGTGAAATTTTACCTGCCCCCGAGGGAGTCCTGCGGATATTCTCCCGGCAGCAGCGGGCGCTCTGCCTTTGTCTTACACGGCTGAAACATCTGTTGCCGAGGGGCGGCGAGGCCGCAAACAACCCCCACACGCCCTGCGCGGCTTCCCCATCCCCAGCCTGGCCCGAGCCGGGCTTTGGGGCTCACGGCGCCGCGTTAACCCTGCGCGCGCCGGGCTCACGCCCGGGAACCCTGACGCAGCAGAGGCTCAGTGTAGGGCCCCCGGCCCCGGAGTGGGCCTCCCGGGGGTGCCCAGGAGCCCGTCCCCGCCTTCCAAGGGGTCCGCGGTATCGGTCGGGGTGGGGCTGCAGCCGCGGAAAGGGTTAATGGCCTAGTCGCGGACCCGAAATTGTCAAACCCGGGCCGCCCCGTTTCAATTGCCCTAAGTAGAGATTGAATGCGCAATTAACGAAGTCGGCTTGCCAACTGGAAAGCGGTCCCGGTTCCACACCGAGCGGAAGACTCCACCAGCCGACTGGGACGAAGCGATTTCCTCCCCTCTCTCCCTTTCTCGCTCCTTCTTCCAACCTCCCCCTTCTTCTCTCCCCTTAATAATAAAATTATACCAAGCAGTTTGCGGTGTGGCAGGCGGCCAGGAAAGCGTTTCTTTAAATGCCGCTGTCTCACAATTAGGCAGCAAGAGGATTTGACAGGCTGTGGCGGCCTGACAGGCGGCTTCCTCCCCTGGGGCCTGAGGGGAGGGGGCGACGCCAATTCCGCCAATTCCCCGGCTGCCCCAGGTGGATCTGGGCGAGAGGGTCTGGTGGGCTGTGTGCCTCCCAGGCTGTCAGGATGCTGCAGAGACGACGTGTCAAAGGCAGGGAAGCCAGGGGTACTTCCCACCCAGGCTGGGGAGGCGGGGTGGATTTCCGCGACTCCTGGGAAGCCGGAGTGTCCAGAGGAGGGCCTGGCCACCCCCGTTTTTGGCCTCCAGCTCTGAGTTCTTTTTCTGTGGCGGCATCTCAGCCCCGTAGACCGCAGGACAAGTCGCCGTCTCTAGGCTTCCCTGCAAAGCGAGGGAGAGGTTTCACTTAGAATATGCTCAGCAGACTGGCTTCTGGTGGACCCTCTCCCTCAGTTTGTTACGCTCTCCCCCTCCCAGCTTCCCCTGACTACCTCTGTCCCCACTCCCACAGCCTCCTGGAGGTCGCACTCGGGCAGTTTGTGTGTCCGTTTGCCCTGGAGGGCAGGGGCTGACACCCTTTGTCTCCTCAGCACCCAACTTGCCCCCTCTAGCAGACTGTAAGCTGAGCAGAAAAGGACTTGACAAGTGAGTGGGTGCAGGCCCAGGTGGGGCTGTGACCCAGGGGGGCTGTGGAGGGCAGGGCAGAAGCTTGGTCTTCGCCGGATCGCCCTCCAAGCCTGTCATCTTTAACACTCTCTAGGTGGCATCCTTTAGGGCTGTGGGAGGGTTAAGTAATGCACCCAACCAGGAGCTGACCCCTTACTCATCTCATCTGTTTGTCCATCCGTCCATCCACCCAGGCAGGAGACCTTAGTTAATAGGCACCTACTTGGGTCAGTCTCTGGGCTTACGACCTCGGACCTAACGGATAAAGCCCCTGCTCTCATCAGGCCACGTTCTGGTGTAAAACTAGTCATTATGCATTGATTATGTAATTACTGCTGTGATGAGCGCCGCCAGGGAGCCCTGCAGGGACCCAGCAAGGTGGTGGGCAACAGGGCCTCGTCCGAGGGCCTCTGTGGACCTTCGGGCCTCCCAGCCTTGGCAGTACACGGCAGCCATGTGCCCCCTGCCCCCCGAAGGCTTTGGATGGCCCTGCCGCCCTCATCCCTTCTTATCAAGTGCCTGCACAGGAGGTGTCCAAATTTCCCACCCAGCACAGCCCTGCTTTTGCCCATGGAAAGTTCCACCTGTGTCAGTTACCTCAGCATGGGACACCTGGGAGCCGGTCATCAATTGAAGCCCACAGGTGGCTTCTTCTGAACTCTGGAATGTTAAACTTTTTACTTGGTAACATTTTCTTAAATGAGAGATTTCCCTTTTTATAAAATCCTGATTTCTGGCTTTTTAAAGGAAAAAAAACTCAAGCTCTGGCACCCTGGCCCCTCATTCCCATAAGGCAGCAATTCACTGGAGGTGAGTGGGGCTCCCCCCTCATTTTATTTGGGACCAGGACCCCTCTGTTTGCCTCCACTCTCACCTGCCCACTTCACTCAAGTGCATTCGCTGCTGGGCTGGAGGCAGAGTGTTCTTTGTTGGATGAATGAGGAGGAGTTGTGGCCACAAGTTCCTGTCCCCACCCAAATGTGCCCTGTACCACTACCCAGCTACCGGCTCAGGGTATTTTCATAGGGTTAACATAACATTTTACACATTATGCAATAAATATTTATTGTTATGGGAAATGAGCATATAGCTGTGAACAAAACAGGCAAAAAAAAAAAAAAATCCCGGCTCTCGTGGCACTTTTGTTGTGATGAGAGACCGATAACAAAGGCAGCCGGCCAGCCGTGCAGCCAGCCACACAGCGTCTCCCGAGGAGATGAGCACTTTGGAGAAGTAAAGGCGGGGAGAGGGAGGTGTGCCATTTCAAACATAGTGGTCAGGGAAGGCTGCTTGGAAAGGTGACCTTAGTGAAGCCATGGAGACACCTGAGACTAGTGTTTCGGCAGAGGAAATAGCAGGTGCAAAGGCCCTGAGGCTCAAAGGAAGTCAAAAGCTTTCACAAGGCCACCAAGTCAGCAGCCAGACAAGCCCTAGGTTTGGCCCCTTGGCACTTCCACTTCCCAAGGGAAGTCACGGTCTCTCTGGGCACTGGGGCGACAAGGACAAGGCGAGAGGGAGAAGGCTGGGCTCTCCTTGCGTTCTTTGCCTCCTTTCAAAACCAGCTAACACCAACCCTGTCTCACCCATATCGTGCAACAGCCTGCAAAGGCAGGAGCTTCCAGGAGTGGGGGGCAGGGAGTGGGGGGCAGACCGGGATGCCCCTGCATGTCCCCTCAGACCCCCAAGCCACCCTCTGGGACCCTGAATGTATGGGCCACCAGACTCCAACCCTCTTAGCTGTCTGCATCCCAGCAGTTGGTCTCAGCGCTCTTTTATTCTTTCCCTCATTTTGACAGAGATGGGGAGAAGTGGCGATTATTTTTTTGTTGTTGTTCAATAATCTGAAAACAATTACTGTCCACAAGAGCCTGATAGCCTAGGCTGACAATAGGTGAGTTCTCCCCCGACCAATGCCCCCCAACCCCTGCCCAGAGAGTTCTTGAATGCTGACAGCACAGCTGCTTTTGGAGGGGGGGTCACTGGGGCCCCATGCAAGGAGGGGCCAGGTTGGCCACCTGCCCCTCACCCCGGACTGAGGGCCCCTCCGGCATACGCGGCTCAGGTGTCTGGGCTTGTTGGCCTCTGCGTCCCAGAGAGGACACCATGGAGCAGGGGCTGGAGCGAGGCTCAGCCTTGGGGGTCAGGGAGCTGAGACCTCTGCTCTGCTGCCCAGTCGCTGTGCTGTGGGGACTCCACATGTTATCAACACCTGGAAAGGGGGCCGTGGCTTTCTAACTGGACGGGGGGTGCCTTGGGAACTAGCACAGCATCACCCAGCAAGCTGGGGCGTCCTCTTGGTGGGCTAGACCCTGAGGGGGTGACCTCATTCAGGGGCCTTCGTAGGTCTGCTACCTCTGCATCTGGGTGGGTCCTTGGAGATGTCATGGGTGGGCTTCAAGGGAAGGCCTTCCAAACGTCTGGAGAGTCCAGAAGCCTCTGCTCCCCATTGACATATTTTGCAAAGAGCCCTGAGATGCCATCCTCACCTGGAGTCCCTGACCTGGATGTCTGGAGAGGTTGCTGGGGTGGGCTGCCTGCTTTCCACCCTACTCACCCCAACACTTGCCTCTTAGTGTTCAAGCTCTCCCACAGGCCAGTGTTCTGGCCTGGCCCTGCCGAGGGCCGTGGTGGACCCCCGGGGCGTTCTCCCAGGAGCCAGTGACCTCGGGTGCAACACCAAGTGTGTTGCTCACAAGGAGGGGCGGCGCTTTGTTCTCTGGGAGTCCGTAGGCCCCCAGGATGGTCCTCCCTCTGCCCCTGGCCCAAAGACCCTGCCTGTCCCAGAGGCCTGTGGCTGCTGGGCTGCTCTACTTGCGGATGAGGATCCTGGGACACCCCGCCCTTCCCCCCATTCAAGCCAGGCCTTCAGGATTCAAAATAGACCTCACGGGTCCCCAGTAAATCTGCTTAATGATCTATCATTTTAGCGAGGTCACATGTTAGGTTTTCATCCCCTGCCGCAGATAGGGAGGCTCGAGGTGGTCCCGCCTCAGCCCCTCCAACACCCCCGCTCGCCACCCGGCCTCCTGCCTTGAGACTTTACCCTCCCTGTCCCCAGGCCTTGAGCAGGGTGGGTTTAGAAATATCTGACAACCCCCCGCCCCGCCTACAAACCAGGAAGCAGGGAAGCAGAAAGCTTCCTTCTCTCCCCCTTTTTTCCTGAAAGCTCCTCTCTTTCTGTTTCTCCCCCTCACTCCTTTTTCCGTCTTCCCCCTCTGTCCTTTTCTCCCTCTTCCCTCTCTTTCGGGCTCTTCCTTCTCTGTTACTGCCCCCCACCCCTTGTGTTTCAGGAAGAACTTCTAGCCGCAGCCTCCTGTGGGGGCTGCAGCAGCTCCTGCTCACACTCCCCATTTCCCTGCGTGGGGGTGGGCTCTCGGAGGTGGCCATGGTGACCACTGCTGCCCATGAGTGGACCTCCCTAAGGTGGGTCTGGCTCCTGAGTAAGCTGGGGCCTGATTGACTGCCAGGGCCTTTGAGGTTGCAGAGGGGACCTGGGACAGGCGAGGTGCCAGCACCCGTAGCCTTGCTGCGTCCCCTTGCTGTCAAGCTCCAAGATGCCTCCTCTAGAAGGAGAATTCTTAATGTGGGTCCCAGGCAAGGGGCGTCCACGCTTGGTCTGGGTACAGCTTCTGCGTCAGACATCCAGTCGGAGGACCCTCCCTGTTGGGGGGCTCACACCAGTTCTCTTTCGTCTCTGCACCCACCCCCCTTCCCTGGGAAAGTGGCACTTGGGAAGTAAACCAGCAGAGTAGAGGCCCGCAGCCAAGGGTGCCCCCTTCACTCCGCCGCCTTCTGGGGAGGGCAGAGGGCCGGCTTCTTCGCCCCAAAGAGCTGCTGAGGCCAGGTTCGCTGGCTGCCAAAGGCCCTGGAGGACTCTGGTGGGGTCGGGGTCTCTTCACGTCGCTCCTCTCGGCTGCCCTGGCTCATTCTTGGCTGTGTAGATGGCTGGGGGAGCAGTGAGCCCCACAGCTGTGCTAAGGGAATTCCTGAGGCCGTGGGTCCAAGGGCCAGCCCAAACCAGCCCGCAGGGCTGCTTCTTGGCCAGTGGCTGGGAAGGCCAGTTTCCAGGAGCTGTCATAAGGAGTGCAAGACCAACTTCTCTTCCTCCCTTCCCTCCTCCCTCCTTTCTCCCTCCTTCCCAGTTGCACAAGACCCTCAGAGATAAGGCCTTGACCAAGTGTCTGGGAGAAGAGGCAGGTGGGGAAGCTGGGCTGCACCAGAGGGAGCCCCGTGAGAATGTGTTCGGGGGTGCCCTCCCCTGACTACCACCCCTTCTCCCTCCAGCCGAACCCTCAGAGGTCAAACCCCCAATCTGCCCCTCCTCCCCTCCCCAAGGTCAAAGTTCACCACTTTCCTGTGGCGGGGGACACTTTCTGCCCCCCACTCGTGATGCTTCTCACCGCAGCCCCCTCTGCCTCCCTCTTTCCTTGTCCTTTCCTGGCGTTCTTGAGGAGTAATCATAATCATAACAATTAATAACAACAGAGCCCATGGCCGCTCTTAAAGATGCAGAGCCCCATTTTCTCCTGGCAGAGCTGGCTCTCTCCGAGACGTGCCTTTGACGCCGTGCCTTTGTTCCTGCATCCCTGCCCCCGCCCTCCATCTGGGGTTGGAGGTTGGTGTTGGGGCGAGCATTTTTGGCTGCATTCTCCATCAGGCGCTGGGCTTTTCGTATTTTAATTGAACTGTCTTTTCTTAGAGATAGATCCTTTCAGCACATCCAGCTGCTCGTGTGCATTGGGAAACCCGCCTGCAATACAGCCCCGCGAAATGAAAAGACGCAGCAGCTGGACTGATTAAAGCTGGGGGAGGGGTGGGACACTGGTCATAGCACTTTCTCTTTTTAAATAATGTTTCTGGGTAATGCATTTTGGAGAACGTGAAAAAAAATAAAAGCTGTAGAAATGTTAATGATATCCACAGGACACTCAGCAGGAAATGAGAGCGATCTGGGACTAATAAAAGCTGAAATATAATTTGTGCAGATACACAAGGCGCAGCCCTCAGAGCGGGCCTGGGTTTGTGGATTCCGGCTCACGAACACCACATGGGAGGCGGGGGAGGGCAGAGCCCGGTGGTGCCTCTGCCGGGAGCAGAGGCGGGCTCTACCTGCTGGCCCAGGTTTGGGCAGCGTGGGGAAGCGCCCGAATGTGCCTGCCTGGGCGGGAGGGGGCCACCTAGCTGGGCAGCTCTTTGGCAGTCTGGTGGGCGCCCTTCTCTGCTGGGGGCAGGTCAGGAGGCACAGGGCTGTCCCCCTGGCCCGGAGGCTCCAGGCCAGGTCGAATGCTGACAGAATGCTGCCCCGCCTCCTCTGGGCTGGCATGCCGCAGCGGGTACCTCCTGTCATGTTTGATCCAAGCCACCAGAGATGGGATTGAAGTGGGTCAGGAGGGCAGGCACCATTCTCGTTGTTGGGGATGCCTGGGAGAGTCCGGGCAGAAGCGGGGGAAGCTGGCTTTGCCGCCCAGGGGGGCAAAAGCTTGCCCTGTGAGGGTCTGACCCCTCTGGGTGGCAGCAGCACCTCCATCCCTGCATCAGGACCAACTGCCTGTCGAGGGCTAGGATGGGGAGCTCCTGGGGGCACCTGGCTGCCCGGGGCTTGCCCTGCCCAGCCAGCTGGGACCCCTGGTCAGCCCTCAACACAGAATGAGGAAGTGGCTAGGTACGACCCTGGTGACAAGGAGGGGCAAGCTGGGCTCTTTGGGGACAGCCCCTCCCCTTCCCCATCCATATTGCTCTCTGTCTCTTTCCTCTTTTTACATCTGTGTGTCTCCCTTCCCTGTGCCTCTTTAGTTCATTCTGGTCTCTCCTATAGCCCTGGAATCTTGTGGCCCAAGGCAGGCCACCCCTTCCTCTTTCCATGTTGGAAATGGGAACTGGAAAGTCCCCTGTGCTCCCCTGGGGGCCTGGGATGGGCAGACCTGGCTGAGTCATGGTCTTCCTGTCCCCCCTTCCCCCACCTCCACCTCCACCCCTGGCTGAGGGTAAGTCCTGGGCCCCCTGGTGCTCCCCAGCCAGGAGCAGTCCTTGCTTCTCCCTCCGAGGAGGGTCTTCCGGGGTGACCAGGCCCCCAGCCAGTTTCATGAATCTGGTTGTTCTGCCCTGAAGGGCCCTCACCCCCAGAGTCATTTTCTGACCCAGTCCTGCTCCGAGGTAGGTGAGACCCCGCCAGGGCCCCAGCCCTAAAATCATAAACAGATGGGCTCTGGGCCTGGTGTGACCTGGCCCTGACCCCGTGGAGGCCAACCAGGCCTGCTAGGAGGGCCGGGGCTGCTTCACACATGGAGGGACTGTGACTCTGTACTCCATTAGCACGGGCTCCCTCTCCCCGGGCCACGTAGTCTGTTTACACACCAATGGCATCAAAAGTAGGAGGCAGGTGCCTTGACCGGGCGGCTCGGTTGGTTGGAGCATTGTCCGTGCACCAAAAGGCTGTGGGTTTGATTCTCAGTCAGGGACATACCTAGGTTGTAGGTTCAGCCCCTGGTCGGGGTGCACACGGGAGGCAACAGATCGATGTTTCTCTCTCCCCCTACCCCATCCTCTCTCTAAAATCGGTAATAGAAAATCTCCTCGGGTGAGGATTAAAAAGAAATAGGCGGCGGGCGCTGCTGCCCTGCATCCCTGGGAGTCAGAGAAGGGGATGTTTAATGCCTGCAGTGGTTCAGAGGCCCCCAGCCGACATCTGCTGGAAGAAGCAGACAGGCCCCAGGTGGCACGACAGTGACAGGAGAGGCATGTGTGCACGGGAGCTCACACAGGCCTTGGGAGTGGCTTCTCCAGGGCAGGGGCAGAGTTTCCGCGTCCCTGGCTTGGGTGGATCATGCCTGAACACTGCCAAGCTGGGGCCAGATTATAGGATCCAGCAGCCCCAGGGGCCTCAGGAACTGCTCTGCTAAATGACGTGGAGCTGTCAGGAAAAAGCTGGGAGGGGTGACATGGGGGCAGAGTGGGGAACCGGCCTGGGAGGGTGGGGTGGCACCTCCCAGGTGACCTGGAGAGGTGGGCGGCTGGGTGTGCGTCTCCCCCGCGCCCCCCCTTGGAGGGCAGCCATCCTCAGCCAGGCTCAGTTGCAGGTGTCGGTGGGAAATACTGAGCACACCTCCCTGCCATAGAAGTTGTCAGCCTGTGCACAGCTGGTGGGGAGGCGCAGGCAAAGGGAGGACTGGTAAGAGCCATGAGCAGAGGGCAGGGCTGAGCGAGGGGTGGCCGGCAGGTTTGCTGAGGTGAAAGGAAATGGCCTATCTGAATTGCTCTCCCTCTGTCCCCTTCTGTGTCGTCTTCCCGTCCCCACCATGCCCGGCCTCCCTTTCCTTTCCACAGAAAACCGGCCCAAGTCATGCAGTCTTTTCGAGAAAGGTGTGGTTTCCATGGCAAACAACAGAACTACCAGCAGACCTCACAGGAGACATCTCGCCTGGAGAATTACAGGCAGCCGAGCCAGGCCGGGCTGAGCTGTGACCGGCAGCGGCTGCTGACCAAGGACTATTACAGCCCGCAGCCCTACCCGGGCTACGAGGGCAGCGCCGGCACACCCGCCAGCGCCGCCCGTGGCAGCAAAGGCCTCCCCTCGCAGCAAGTCCTGCCTGGAAGGCCGGCGTTCTCCAGCTACGGCGTCCAGGACAGCAGCCCTTACCCAGGCCGCTATGCAGGCGAGGAAAGCCTACAGGCCTGGGGGACCCCCCAGCCGCCACCCCCCCAGCCACAGCCCCTGCCAGGGGGGGTGGGTAAATATGATGAGAACTTGATGAAAAAGACAGCAGTGCCCCCCGGCAGGCAGTACCCAGAACAGGGTGCCCAGCTGCCCTTTCGGACTCACTCCCTGCATGCCCAGCCCCAGCCGCCAGCGCCCCCACAGCCCCTGGCCTACCCCAAGCTCCAGAGGCAGAAGCTGCAGAATGACATTGCTTCGCCCCTGCCCTTTCCCCAGGGCAGCCCCTTTTCCCAGCAGTCGCAGTCCTTCCCCACCTCTTCCACCTACTCCTCCTCCGGCCAGGGCGGTGGGCAGGGGGCCCACTCCTACAAGAGTTGCACAGCACCGTCTGCCCAGCCCCATGACAGGCCACTGACAGCCAGCACCAGCCTGGCCCCAGGGCAGGGAGTCCAGAGCCTTCATGCCTATCAGTCTGGCCGCCTCAGCTATAACCAGCAGAAGCAGCCGCCACAGCAAGCCCTTCAGAGCCGACACCATGCCCAGGAAACCCTCCATTACCAAAACCTTGCCAAGTACCAACACTACGGGCAGCAAGGCCCGGGCTACTGCCAGCCGGACGCGGCCATCAGGACTCCGGAGCAGTACTACCAGACCTTCAGCCCCAGCTCCAGCCACTCGCCCGCACGCTCCCTGGGCCGCTCGCCCTCCTACAGCTCCACCCCGTCACCACTGATGCCAAACCTGGAGACCTTTCCCTACAACCAGCAGCCGCTTAGCACCGGGGCCTTCCCCACAGGCATCGCCGACCACAGCCACTTCATGCCCCTGCTCAACCCCTCCCCGACAGACGCCACCAGCTCCGTGGACACACAGGCCAGCAACTGCAAACCACTGCAGAAGGACAAGCTCCCTGAGAGCCTGCTGTCGGATCTCAGCCTGCAGAGCCTCACGGCGTTGACCTCGCAGGTGGAGAACATCTCCAGCACGGTCCAGCAGCTGCTGCTCTCCAAGGCCACCGTGCCCCAGAAGAAGGGCGCCAAGACCCTGGTATCCAGGACACCAGAGCAGCACAAAAGCCAGCACTGCAGCCCGGAGGGCAGCGGCTACTCAGCCGAGCAGGCGGGCACGCCACTGTCAGAGCCCCTGAGCAGCACACCGCAGTCCAGCCACGCCGAGCCGCCCGAGGCCGACTACCTGAGCGGCTCCGAGGACCCCCTGGAGCGCAGCTTCCTCTACTGCAACCAGGCCCGCGGCAGCCCCGCCAGGGTCAACAGCAACTCCAAGGCCAAACCCGAGTCCGTGTCCACCTGTTCTGTGACCTCGCCTGACGACATGTCCACCAAGTCTGACGACTCCTTCCAGAGCCTTCACGGCAGCTTGCCACTCGACAACTTCTCCAAGTTTGTGGCCAGCGAGCAGGACTGCCCACGGCTGCTGCTCAGCGCCCTGGCGCAGGAGGACCTGGCCTCTGAGATCCTGGGCCTGCAGGAGGCCATCGGCGAGAAGGCCGACAAGGCTTGGGCCGAGGTCCCTGGCCTCGCCAAGGACGCCAGCAAGCCGCCCTTCTCGCTGGAGAACCACAGCGCCTGCCTGGACTCCGCGGCCAAGAGCGCTTGGCCACGGCCAGGGGGGCCCGAGGCCCTGCCTGCGTCCTTGCAGCTAGACAAGGGCAGCAGTACCAAGGACTTCAGCCCGGGGCTGTTTGAAGACCCCTCTGTGGGCTTCGTCACCCCGGACCCCAAGAAGACCACTGGTCCCCTCTCCTTTGGCAACAGGTCCGCCCTGGGGGCTGCCACCTCAGACCCCAGCACAGCAGCTTTTGACTGCTTCCCAGATGCAGCCACCGCCAGCTCAGCAGACAGCGCCAACCCCTTTGCCTGGCCCGAGGAAAACCTGGGCGATGCTTGTCCCCGGTGGGGGCTGCACCCCAGCGAGCTCACCAAGGGCTTGGAGCAGGGTGCGAAGGCCGCAGACGGCATCGGCATCGACAAGGAGGATGCCCGTGAGGCCTCCGCCTGCCTGGGCTTCCAGGAGGAGGAGCCCCCTGGGGAGAAGGCCGCTGTGCCCCGGGACGCCCATCAGGAGGAGGTGGGAGGGGTGAAGGAGGAGGCCGGCGGGCTGCTGCAGTGCCCCGAGGTGGGCAAGGCCGATGCGTGGCTGGAGGACAGCCGGCACTGCTGCGCTGCCACTGACTTCGGGGACCTGCCGCTGCTGCCGCCCACCAGCAGGAAGGAGGACCTGGAGGCGGAGGAGGAGTACTCCTCCCTGTGCGAGCTCCTGGGCAGCCCGGAGCAGAGGCCCAGCGTGCCAGACCCGCTGTCGCCAAAGGCCCCGCTGATGTGCGCCAAGGAGGAGGCGGAGGAGGTGCTGGACCCCAAGACCGGCTGGGGCTCCCCGTGCCGCCTCTCTGGAGAGTCTGTCATCTTGCTGGGCCCCACGGTGGGCACCGAGTCAAAGGTCCAGAGCTGGTTTGAATCCTCCTTGTCCCACATGAAGCCCGGGGAAGAAGGGCCCAATGGGGCGTTGGCTGCGGGGGGTCCCGCCACCCTGGCCCCAGAGACCTCCTTGGCCCAGAAGCCAAACAAGCCCGCTGTTCCCGAGGCACCCATTGCTAAAAAAGAGCCCGTGCCACGTGGCAAAAGCTTACGGAGCAGGCGGGTGCATCGGGGTCTTCCTGAGGCCGAGGACTCCCCATGCAGGGCACCGGTCCTGCCCAAAGACCTCCTGCTCCCTGAATCCTGCACAGGGCCCCCCCAGGGACAGATGGAAGGGGCCGGGGCCCCAGGCCGGGGGGCCTCAGAAGGGCTCCCCAGGATGTGTACCCGCTCCTTCACAGCCCTGAGCGAGCCCCGCACTCCCGGACCTCCAGGACTGACCACCACCCCGGCCCCACCGGACAAGCTGGGGGGCAAGCAGCGAGCTGCCTTCAAGTCTGGCAAGCGGGTGGGGAAGCCTTCCCCCAAGGCGGCATCCAGCCCCAGTAACCCGGCCGCCCTGCCAGTGGCCTCCGGCAGTAGCCCAATGGGCTCCAAGACCAAGGAGACAGACTCTCCCAGCACCCCCGGCAGAGACCAGCGCTCTATGATCCTTCGGTCCCGCACCAAAACCCAGGAGGTCTTCCGCTGCAAGCGCCGGCGGCCCTCGGAAAGCCGGGTCCCCAACTGCCGCGCCGCCAAGAAGCTCCTTGCCAACAACCATCTGCCTGCCACATTCAAGGTCTCTGGCAACTCCCAGAAGGAGGGCAGGGCCAGTCAGTGGGTGAGGGTCCCCAAGCCTAACGCAGGTGGCAAACTCTCTGATCGGCCCCTCCACACACTCAAAAGGAAGTCGGCCTTTGTGGCACCCGTTCCCACCAAGAAGCGGAACCTGGTCTTACGGAGCAGCAGTGGCAGCAACGGTGCCAGTGGCAGCCGGGGTGACCTGAAGGAGGAGAGGGCTGAGGGCTCCCCCACCCTCTTCAAGAGGATGTCTTCTCCCAAGAAAGCCAAGCCCACCAAGGGCAATAACGAGCCCACCTTGAAACCCCTGCCTCCAGACACCCCTGACACCTGTCTCAAGATGGCTTCACGGGCGGCCTTTCAGGGGGCCATGAAGACCAAGGTGCTGCCGCCCCGGAAAGGCCGGGGCCTGAAGCTGGAGGCCATCGTGCAGAAGATCACCTCGCCCAGCCTAAAAAAGTTTGCGTGCAGAGCGCCCGGGACCACTCCCGGGAACCCTCTGAGCCCGCCCCTCTCGGAGAAGGACCGGGGACCCAAGAGTGCCAGGGGCAGCCCCGTGGGGGCAGAAGGTCTCTTAAATGTGGGTGCTGGGCAGAAGCTCCCGGCAGCTTCAGGGACCGACCCATTTTGCAGAAACACGGCCAACAGATCCTTAAAAGGCAAACTCATAAACAGTAAGAAACTGTCCTCGACCGACTGTTTCAAAACTGAGGATTTCATGTCCCCAGAGGCCCTGTCACCTGGGGGAACCATCCTGGCACCGAAGAAGAGAAGCCGGAAAGGCAGGGCTGCAGCCCTGGGACTCCCCAAAGGCCCCCTGGAGAAGCAGCCCCATCTAGGTCCCGCTCTGTTCTTGACTCCCCGAGACAGGGCCAACAGCGTGCAGGGGGGCAGTGAGGACAGCTCTGGTGGGGGAAGCAAGAAGCCAAAGATGGAGGGGCTGGGCCTGGCCCCCCAGCTCCCCGACGGCCGGTCCTGCCAGCCCCAGATGAGGGCACAGAAGCAGCCAGGCCATGCCAACTATAGCAGCTATTCCAAGCGGAAGCGCCTCACGCGGGGCCGAGCCAAGAATGCCACCTCCTCACCCTGTAAGGGGCGTGCCAAGCGGCGGCGGCAGCAGCAGGTGCTGCCCCTGGACCCTGCAGAGCCTGAAATCCGCCTCAAGTACATTTCCTCGTGCAAGCGGCTGCGGGCAGACAGCCGCACCCCAGCCTTCTCGCCCTTTGTGCGGGTTGAGAAGCGAGATGCGTTCACCACTGTATGCACTGTTGTCAACTCCCCTGGGGAGGAACCCAAACCCCCCAGGAAACCTTCCTCCTCTGCCTCCTCTTCCTCGTCCTCATCCTCCCTGGATGCAGCTGGGACCTCCCTGGCCACACTCCCTGGGGGCTCTGTCCTACAGCCTCGGCCCTCGCTGCCCCTCTCCTCCACCATGCACCTGGGGCCCGTGGTTTCCAAGGCCCTGAGTACCTCTTGCCTTGTTTGCTGCCTCTGCCAAAACCCAGCCAACTTCAAGGACCTTGGGGACCTCTGTGGGCCCTACTACCCTGAACACTGCCTCCCCAAAAAGAAGCCAAAACTCAAGGAGAAGGTGCGGCCAGAGGGCACCTGCGAGGAGGCCTCACTGCCCCTCGAGAGAACACTCAAGGGCCTCGAGTGCACAGCTGCCGCCGCCACCGGAAAGGCCCCCAGGCCTGATGGCTCAGCTGACCCAGCCAAGCAGGGCTCACTGCGCACCAGTGCCCGGGGCCTGTCCCGGCGGCTGCAGAGTTGCTACTGCTGTGACGGTCGAGGGGACGTCAGTGAGGAGGTGGCCCCAGCTGCTGACAAGACCCGCAAGCACGAGTGCAGCCAGGAGGCAGCAGCAGAGCCTGGCGGGGACACCCAGGAGCACTGGGTGCATGAGGCCTGCGCTGTGTGGACGGGCGGGGTCTACCTGGTGGCCGGGAAGCTCTTTGGGCTGCAGGAGGCCATGAAGGTGGCCTTGGACATGGTAAGAGGCCAGCCCAGGGTGGGCAGGGAGCTCGGGTTCCACAGGAGGCACGCAGGCAGTCAGTGAGCCCTGACACTCCAGCACTTCGATCTGAGCCAGATGTGCCCACAATGAGGAGTTAGCATCTGAGGAGCTTGGGGGCAGTGGAAGCACAGCCCAGACCAAGGCAGAACCCACCCAGCCCTGTCCTGGACATCCCACCTCAGCCCCTCGATGCCTTCCTCACCCAATGCCCACCACACACTCCACTGGCACCTTCCGGCTCCAGGGCCCACCTGCTCCCACCCCGCTCACGTAATCAGCCGAGAGGCTGGGTCCCACAGGACGAGGGGCTTCCTAGAACAGAACTTAAGGGTGGCCCACAAAAGGAGGCTACCCTGACTCAAGTACCTATGAGATGGAGCTGGGGACTTGGGGGATAAGCCCCTCAAACAGCAGGAGGTTGGACTGTGTCCCCTCTGCTGGATGGTCCCCAGGGCCACACAACCCCCCTCATGCAGGCTGGTCCAGGGACCTCTCATAAATGGTCCTGAAATGCTGCTCGACGGGCTTCAGGTACCGAAGTCTGTGAGCAAGAATGTGGGCTGAGGCCTTCGTCCAGAGCCCAGACCCGCCCCTCGCTCACCGTGTAAACTCTCTGCGCCTCCGTTTCCTCATGTTAGTCCCCAGCACGGAGGGGCCCTGAGGATCGAGTTAATGGCCATGCAAGTGACTCCGGCCATGCCCAGCACACCTAAGTGCTGTTGACGTTCCTGGGCTGGAACTAGCCACCACGGCAGGAGCCGCGTCACCACCCACAGTGTCCCTCCCACACGGGCTGCTGTGGGGCTGTCACCCCTCACACTCCCCTCTGAGGGGGCAGGGGCAGGAGAGCGAGCAAACAGCCAGAGGGCCACTCAAAGACCTGGCAGCAGTCAGCGGAAGGCACCTGGGATGGGGCAGTGGGTCTCAGCGTTCTCTTCCTGAGGCCCCCCGCTCCTGCCCCCCCCATTCCCCACCCCCCACACTCTAGTAGAGTGACACTGTCTGGCGCTGTGCAGGGCTGCCCAGACCAGCTCCAAGGACCCTTGCACTCAGCTACTCGGCCCTGCCTCCCACTACCTGCACACCTGCTCCTTTGCTACGCCCCCACCCCTCTGACCAACCCCCATGCTTACTGTTGGCTGCGGGGGCACCGTGGATGGATGGCTACAGCCGTCCGTGCTGCCCAGGCTTCTCTGTGCTCCCCCCACAGAACCTTCCACTGCACAGGGACACTTAGAGATGTCTCCATGCCCAGATACCCTGCCCAGTGGCTGCCATCCTTTCTGTAGCCTGCAGACAGCATGGCACCCTCCCCTCTCGCTTCCCAATTATTATTTGCCTCTTTCCTGCTGTCTCTGTTTTGCTCTTGGTCACCAGCTCCTTCCCAGCCGTTGAATAAGTCACAGAAATTGTACTAACCCTCAGCTCCTCAGCCTGGAGGCTGCTAAGTCCCCCTTACCCCCCACAGCCTGGCTCCTGAGCAGGCCGTGCACCTGCAGTCCCGGGGGCTCAGCGTTTCCCACCTGCTGGCTCCCGCGAGCCCTCTGTCCAGACATGCGCCTCCTACCCACAGGGGCTCAGATGGGGTCCAAAGGGCCTCCCCGCCAGAGAGATGGTCCTAGGCCTTCCCCGGGGGGCTGGCAGCCAGGGCCGAGAGCCTCAGAGGAGTTTGTTAAGCAGCACCCCGACAGAAGAGCAGGCCACGCCCACAGGATACGCCGGAGAGACAGGCAGGGCCTGGGTCCTCCCAGGGTCACCACCACTCAGCCCCCTCCAGTCCGACAGCCCTGGCTTCCTCAAGGCTGATCCCCACTAAGGCCCCTCCCTCCTCAGTGGCAGCGGGCGCACTTGTAGTTGTGGGGACCCTGTGTCAAAGCTCAATTTTGCTAAGAGTGGGTTCTGTGGCCCCAGGCAAGTTACTACCTTCTGTGAACCTCAGAGCACCAACCCCCCTGAACAGAGCTGCGGGTCCACGCAATGTCTGCCTTCCCCAAGTGCAGCCAAGCTCCCAGCTGCCGCCAGTCAGACCTGCCAACGTGCGGCCCCCCTTCTGCTCTCTGGAGGAACAGACCTGTGGACCTCCAGGGGCCCCCTCCTCTGTGTCCCCTCTGAGGAACCCCCCACAAAATCCCTGAGCCCTGCCGCGCCCACCCCTGGGACCTCAGTTTCCCAGTCTGCCCAGAGTCTAGCCCTCACCCAGAGCTCCTGGGGGCCCAGAATCCCTTCCAGTGAGGCCAGGCCCCAGACGCTGAGGAGGTGCGCGTTGGCTGGAGCGGGCTGTGTCAGGAGGCCGGCGGCAGCCTCTGCCAGCCTGGAACCCTTCGACCTGTTCCCGGACCAGGGCCCCTCTTAGCGCAGGCTCTGAGGTCGGAAGGCCTTGGGACATCTGTCTGTCTGTGCCTGTTTCTTCGCATCTAACACGTCTCACAAGGTTTGTTGGGAGGCCCAGTGCAGGTGAGGTGGCAAGAAGGCTGCCTTGTGGGCTGGACATGGGCCTCATCTGGGGGCCCCACACCTGCCTCCTCTGCCCTGTGTGGGTTAGGAACTGGGGAGAGCGCTAGCCCCCAGAGTGCCAGGGTACCTCGGCCCAGACCGGAAGGAAACTGCCAGTTCAGAAGCACTGTGTGAAAACCTGGCATTCCTGAACGTACTGCAGCCCCCCACCCGGCCCTTCCTTACTTCCAGCTTGGTGCAGAGGGAGCGCTCCCAGGCGTTGCTCAGGCTGGGCCTGTGAAGGGTGGGCGGAGACTTCACCCCTGCCTGTCTGCCAGCTGCCGGGGTGGGGTCTCCCTCCATCCTGGGGCCCGAAATGGAGCCCACCCCACCCCGAGCAGTCTGGGCTCCGGCTGAGCTGCTGGCAAGTCGCTCAGCCTCTAGGAGCCCTCGCTGGTAACCAGCTAAAAGAACGGCAATGCCAACACCAGACGGGTGTCGTGAGGAGGTGGCTTCCAAACACACCTGGCACACCCTGAGCTCTAGGCATTTGTTCCAGGGCATCTGAGCCCGGGGCCTGCTGCCCTCCCCACTTCCTCCTGGGTGGCGCTCCCCCACCCTACAGGCTGTGGTCTGCAGGACTTGGGGCCCGACCTGTCCCTCCCCAGAGCCCAGGTTTTGTTTTCCTGTCAGGGGCCTTCCTGGCCTTGCCCTGTCCTGGCCACGTCTCCCTCCAGGCAGCTTGGGCAGGCACAGGGCAGGCCCCGAGCTCGGCAGACCACATTTTTGAGACCCAGAGGGGGCCGGCCACCGTGCCGGATGGCATAAGATTACCATTAACCCAGCACCTGGGGGTTGGCTGTGTCATCACCTTCCTGGTCCTTGGGAGGGTGAATGGTTCATCTGACAGTGGCCTGTCTGGTTCCAAGTTCAGTGCTTGCTCTGCTGCCAGAAAGGGTAGGGAATAATGCTTAGTGCCCCAACTTTCACCTGAAGAGTGAGTCTCAGCTTCACTGTGAAGTGGGGTTCATGAAAGTTACCTGCCCGCTGCAAGTGCGGTGGTGTTTGTGGGTGAGGACACACCCTACACATTCTGCACGCAGAAGCACCGCCAGTGCCAGCTGGTAGCCATGGCCATCAAGGCAACTGGCACCAGGAGTTCTTGTCATCCACTGGGCACACAGCGTCCTATTTAATATCCACAACCATCCCGAAGGGAGGCACTCTCTCGTCGTGCAGGTGAGGCGCCGAGAGCCTGAGTGGCCCGGCTGAGGGCGGGCAGAGCCAGGTCTGTGGGATGCCGAGGCCACAGGTTCATCCACAAAGAGTCTTTCCCGCTCCTCCGCCATAAGGCCCCCCACCAAGACGGCCGTACAGGAGCCACCAGAGAATCAACGCTGTGGGCGTGTGCGCCCTGTTTGGAGCTTCCCAGCCCATTTTCAGGGACCATCTTGTGGAAAGGGGGTGGGGACTGTGGAGCCGCTCCATAAGGCCCCCTGCCCAGTCCCTCAGTGGCAGGCTCACCCATCTTTCCTCTTTCCTTGCCAGACATGCTCCAGCTGCCAGGAAGCCGGGGCCACCATCGGGTGCTCCCACAAAGGCTGCGTCCACACCTACCATTACCCATGTGCCAGTGACGCAGGTAAGAGCCAGCCTTGGGGGACAGGAGGCCCTCCAGGGGGACCCTGGGCACAGCTGCTTGGACCCAGCCCAGCGGGAACCCTTGGCTTCCCTCCTCTCCTGCCCCAGTTCCCCTTTCTTGACCAGAACCTCTACTGGGCAGTGCTAGGGACAAGGAGATGAGCCCGTCCCCAGCCTCAGGCCCTAGGAATGCCCAGAGTTGTAAATTACAAGATGGAGAGCAGTTTGAGAAGGCTTCACAGTTGTGAAAGGCTTAACCAAGACTCAGAGATATACCTTATTTCATTTAAGGAAACACTGTTTATGATGGAATTTCAGTCACTGATGAGGGCAGTATTTAAGGAGGCTTGGAGGACACTCTGGCCTGGATTCAAACGCTGGTAGCGTTCCTAATATGTGGTCTTGGCAAGTTCACGGATGTCCCCATACTTAGTTACCTCTCTATCCAATGGACGTTACAATAGTCCCTTCTTCCCTGACCTATTGAGAGCAGCGAGTGAGATAACGGACACTGCCCAGCAAGGGCAGCCTCAGTCCTGTTTTGGGTCCAGCCCTGTGTTCTCTGTCCCCATCCCCCTGCGCTCCTTACCCCATCTTCTCTGGCCTGGAAGAGGGGAGGTTACTGTGACCCTCCCTTAGGGAGCACCCTCCCACCTCCTGGGCACCAGCTGCTCCTCCTCCCCACCTGAATGTAGACTCTGCTCTGGGCTGAGGGAGGGAGGGAGAGAGGGAGGGAGCTGCCGGGGCAGGGATGCTGGGGGTCTCGCTGGCTCCAGCCTTCCCCTCTGAGCAGTGCGAGTCTGGTTTTAACGTGGACCCTGCCACTTAACCGAACACATGACCTTACTCGCGGCAACAGCTGCCACGAGCCGCACCCCCTCTACAGCGGCTCACGCAGCGCCCGCTCCAGGCCGGCCCCGCGTCCGGCCCCGTACCTTCTCCACTTGCATCTTTACAGACGTGCTGGCCTGCCCATGGCTACAGAGCACAGCGCCAGCCAGAATGAGGGCGCAGTTCCCTGTCTTACTCCACGTCTTGTGTCCTCTCTTCCACCCAGTACTGTCCAGCCCCTTGAGAGGCTCACATTTTGAGTGGAACAGACAGGAAAACCATGATCCTTACCCAAAATTATAGAGACTAGGAGAGAGTATGTGCTGTGGGAAAGATACATTCTCTCTGAGCTGACAGGGAATCCAGGAGGACTTTTAAGAGGAGGCAGTACTTGAGCCATACTTGGAAAGGCCAGGGGAGGTAGGCAGCAGTTGGTTAGCGGTGGGATGTATATACCAGGCTTGGAGCCACATATCTTTTGCTTCAAATGATGTCTTCCAATGAGTTCAGTGAAAAGCATCATCTCCACAGAGCACTGGGACTGCGGCACCCAGGGGGCCTATGGGCTGGGAAGGTGAGACACTGGCGTGATCAGAGCTGTGTTTGAGTGAGAGCTGATGGCCGCTGCAGGCATCTGGGCAAGAGAGGAGGGTGACCGGGGCCCGGGGAGAACCTGCGTCCCCGGGTTCAATGAAGGCCCAACATCATTGCTAAACACCCACCCTTCGGTATTTCTCACAAGGGCACGAATCCGCTGGCAGGCTGTCTGCCGAGCTCGCGCAGGTGGCAGTGGTCAGCTGCGGGTCAGCAGAGGCAGGACCATCTCAGGCCCCAGCCGGGCCAGCCCCTCCCTGCTCCCTGTGGTCTCTGGTCCCTCGGCAGGCCTCTGGGTGGGACCGCACAGCCCCTCTCCCTGCGTCCTGCTGGCCAAATCAAGGCCCACGTCTGGCCCTGATTCGGAGGGCGGCGGGTGCGCACTTCTGGGCAGCAGGAGCTGCAGAGACACACTGCAGAGGAGTGGGGCACAGGCTCGGGCACAGGCAGGGGCCCAAGGCTGCACCGGCAGTCCAGCCATCACTCGGCAGCTGCCCTTCAGGCAGGTTGCATTGGAGGCCATGGCAGACGCACAAGGGGAGCTGTTCCGTCCGGCTGGGCTCAGGGCAGAGACTAATGGCCATCAGCCCAAGGGGTCGTCGAAGCCCCCAGGGGACTGGTGGGGGGATTGGGCAGCACCGTGTAATAGTTGGCAGAGGAGGAGGGGGCGGAGCCTGGGGTGTGGGAGGAACAGCAGCCAGAGAAGGTGGGAGGACCAGTGAGCCCGGCAGCCAGCCAGACTGGGAGGAAGAAGGGGCTCAGGCGGCAGGGCTCGCTGGCTGTGGCAGCTCTGCTCCGGCAGGAGGGCCTGGGGGCGAGAGTGAACTGAGGGAGGGGGCTGGGTGGGCCTGGGCCCCAGGCCTGTGTCAGCACCGTGCAACTGCCCCACTCCCAGGTTGGCCAGGTGGGCTCTCTGGCGTCCTGGCCCACTGACCCTGCCCCCATTCAACCTCATTAAAGAGCGCCACGTTGGAGCTAAGCAGTGATTCCGAAGGGCTGGCGGGGACAGGCACCCACCACAGCTTCCTTTCCACACTCAGGCCCCAGGGCCACCTTGTTAGCTGGGTCCCAGGTTCCCCTGGCGCAGACACCAAGAGAGGGGCCAGGAACTGATGACTCAGCTCTTCCCAGGGGCTCCCCTCCCCCTCCCCGGCATGGATTCTGGAGGATCGCTGAGCAAGCTGGTTTTGGAAGGGGTAACCTCCTACCCTTTACTTCTGGAGACTCAAGCCCATGACTGTCGGGCCTGTAGCAGGGTGGTCTGTGGGTGTGGGCGTTGAGGGGGTGGAGTGTCCTCTGTGTGCTGTGGGCGAGCCTGGGGTTGTAGACCAATGCTCTTTGGAAAGTGTGAATTCAGTCCCAGAACCATGTCTGGCTTGCCTGAGCTCAGGGAAGGGGAAAAACTGATGATCCACTTCCAGTTGCTGGCCCTAAAGTGCAGAAACTCATAGGCAGCTTCAGGACTGAGGCCCCTAGCTTCTGGCAGGGGTGGGTGGGGGAAAAGGAGACACCCTCAGAGAGGCCTAGAGCCCTCCACCCTGCCTACTAACCACCACACTGTCGTGGTGCCACAGCACAGAGCCACTGCCCATGGCCACTGCTGCTGTGACAGCATGGGCAGGACCACCCCCTTTGGGCAGCTTGGACCTCTGGCTGTTTGTGGTTTCAGGGAACCATTTCAGATGAGGCAGGGGAAGGAGGGGAGTAGACCCAGGGCCAGGACCCCCACGGGGTGGTGGGTGGAGTTCCAGGGGGAAAAGCCAGTGTCGCCTTAAGTGCGGCAGTCAGGGAAGTGGGCACTCAACTGAGACATCAGTGCACCCCTAGCCTGAGATGGGCATCAAGGATAGGCCCTGCTCAGCCTGTTCTCTCTGTTCCCCCAGGGTGGGCAGTGCCCTGGGCCCTCAGATATCTATGGGCATTTGCTCCGTCCACCTCCTGAGCCCCACCCCCGTCCCCCACACTCAGGCCCGCCTCCCCTCCGAGCCTGACAGGAACCAGCCCCTCTCCACACAGGTGCGATGGTTCACAGACACCCTCCTCATCAGGGCCCACAGTGGACACACAGTGGGCGGCAGAGTGCCCGTGTGACAGAAGTGGAGACCCAGGCTCAGAGAAGTAGCTGGTGCTCGAACCCAAACCGGTGACTGCACTACCCAGTCCGCAAACGTTGGTTCAGTGAGCTCGGCGGGGCGGCAAAGCCTCCTCTGGGGGCTGGCGCTCACCCAGGGGAGAAGCCAGAGCTGGCGTCCAGAGCTGGCCCTCCCAGGGGGCAGAGACTGTGAGCCAGGCACCCACGTAGAGCTTCCCAGCGGGCAGCTACCACCACTGCAGGGGGCGGGGGCGCCCGGGGACTAGGGTCCGCCCCGGGACTAGGGTCCGCCCCAGCCGGGGGCCTGGGAAGGCCTCCGAATGGCAGGAGTCGCAGCTGAGCGTGCAACCAGGCCGCCGGGCCGCAGTGCAGAGGCAAGCGGAGGGGTGGTGGAGCTTCCGCGGGTCGGACCCACGCTCGGCCCAGAGCCCCTGCGGCGCAGGCCCCGCCCCCTCCTGGCCCCGCGGGGCGCCAACAGCCGCCCTAACCGCACCAACTTCTCTCCGGTCACAGGTTGCATATTCACCGAAGATAACTTTTCTTTGAAATGCCCCAAGCATAAGGTAGGTGACCACAGGCCTCCCCTGAAAGGGGTCTAGGCTGGAGAGGGGCCCTGCCCACCCCCGGGCGGCGGGCAGGTCGGCGCTCGCTGGTCCCGGAGGCCGTTTTAGAAACCCGGCGGGCCCCGCGGGAGGGGCCGTCCCAAGCCAGAGACAAAGGGAGGACAGACGGGCGCGGGACGGCGGACACAGGGCCGGGGGAGCAGAGGAGAGGCCTGGCGCGGGGCCAGCGGCCTCCCGCGGGGACCCATCCCCGCCCTGCGCTCGGGAGCCCCGGGTGGGCGGGGCCTGCGGGCCACGGGGAGTGAACCCCAGCCCAGGCCGTGTGTGACGCGGCGCTCGGGTGTGTACTCTTCTCCTGCAGAGGCTTCCATTGTAACACACCCCGGCCGCGGGGGAAGCCGCCGGAGCCGCCCGCCCTCCCGCCGAAGGAGAGGGGTCGTCTGTACAGGCCTTTGAGCTGCTCCCAGTGCCGATCCAGGATCCAGACCCGGATCTTGGACTGGCTGCCTAGGGCTGAACAGTGCGGTCCCTGGTTGGGAAGAAAACACGTTCTGGAGCCACCTGCTCCCGGAACTGGACAACACGGCGTTTCTGCCCACACCCCTGGGCCAGGCTTGGAAAGGGGGAGCCCGCAGAGCGGCCAGGCTCCTTGGGGTACCCAGGTTCCAGCAGGGGCGGGAGATGTCTTTGGTCTGGGGACTCGCTTCTCCACTGGAAGTTCCAAATCAGTGTGGCACACATTACACGTGGGTGCTGCCACCAACCCAGTCGGGTTGTGACGTGCAGCTGGGCGCCCTAGGGATGGGGGTCCAAAGGGCCCTGGCAGTGGCAGAGGGCTGCTCCTGGAAGGAGGGAGGGGGAAGGGGGGGGGAAGCTGGAGCCGAAGCCTTTCTGGAGAGGGCTAGGCCAACAGGGGAGTGGGCCAGAGGCCTTGGAACAAATCATTCACAATGCTGAAACAAACCATTCAGAACCTTTGTGCAGTTTGGGCAGAGCCGGGGGAGTCTGGGGACATGCTCAGGGGATGAAGGCTCCCCGGGTATTACAGGCTGAGCTGGGGGCACCCCTTTTGCTTCTGTTCTTCCCTTTTCCAATCCTCTACCCCACCCCTGGAGCCAGCCTGGGAGCGCAGGAGTCGGGACCAGAGAACAGCTCCAGCAGAGTGTCTCTGCAGGACCGCCTGTCTCCAGGGACTGCCACACCTCCTCCACCCAGGAGCAGGGACAGCACTAGATTTGTGTGCAAACCTGTGTACCCCTCTATATATATGTTGCATAGAATGTATATATGTTGGGAACATGCTCGCTTCTGCCGTGTGTCGCTGCCGTGCGTTGTGCACTCTTCAGCACCAGGCCCTTGCTGGGAAGGGGGCCACAGCCAGGACACCCTTTCCCATGCAGCCACCACCAGCCCAGGCCCGTCCCTCTGCCAGCCTGTCTTTGCCCTCAGTTCTGTCCATGCTTCGATAGGCCTGAGGCAGCCCCAGACCGGGGCACCCTAGCAACTTTCTGTACATATGACTGTAAAATGGTAAACGTGTGTATTATATCTGGCTTCGTTATATAGTGTATATATATGTATACATATACATATATATAATATATATGAAGACTGTAAATGTTAAGACTAGTGTTCTTATTAGTATATTGCTTCACACTGAAGATTGTGTGTATCGAGCTGTTTCTAAAAGATGTTTATTTTCCTTAAGAGTAAAAAACAGTCATTGCATTCAGAAAAAAAGTCAATAAAGATACAATTGTTTTGGAAGTCTGCAGCCCATGGATTCTGACCAGATTCCGCTGGGAAAAGGTGCCAGGCTTTAGGTGTGTAATGGAAATGGAGGGGAAGCTGGGGGAGGGGGGGCCACAAACGGAGAGTCAGGGACTCTGGCAGTTCGCAGGGACAGGAAACAAGCCCCTGCTGCAAAATCAAGGCCCCTGTTCCGCCAGCAGCCTCAGGCCAGAGGCGGGTAGAGGGCTTCCTCAGGCTTGATAGCTAAATGACTAGGGGACAGGGTGGGGAAAGGTGAGACTGACACTCAAAACATACAGGGACATGTATGCTCCTGTCAACAGATTCTTAAGGACACTTGAGTTGTCCTCCATGTCACCCTGGGAGTAGGCAGGAGTAGCTTCTACTGGGAGGTGAGAGAAGAAAGCTGAGATCAAATGGCCCTAAGGAGTAGGGGCTCAAACGTGGCCCTGAGATCAGTGGGATCCAAGTTAGCTAGAGGGCAAAAGCGCCATCCCCGGGCCTCCCATAGTATCAGAAGTGGGGTGTTCTAGCCCCTCGTGGCAGATGCAGGTGGCAAGGCCTTTGCCTAGGTGCTGGGGAGAAGGCACAAAGCTGAAGCACACACCCTCCCCAAAGAAACAAAACCCAGATTATAAATAATTTCATTTTTTATTCTCTGTACAAAACTTCTCAACCTATGAAAATAAAGTTTGCAAAAGGCAAAAGTAACACTTGGGCCTCAGAGGCCTGGAGGCCAATGCACCCTAACCTACACTATGTACACATCTCTCAGAAGGCAAAGAGTCACCTTGGGGCAGGTCCCCCTTGCTGGCCAGGAAAGCCAAGTTGGCCCCCCGCCACAGCTGAGCGACAAGAACCCACTATCTTCCCTCTTAGATAGCACTGGGTACCTGCAGAGCAGAGGTGACAGACTGGATCGGCCCCTGCAATCCCCCGACCGACCACCAGAGGTCAGCACCATCCTGGCCACTGCTGGTCGGGTTGGTGGACAGGCAGGGGTGGAGGGTCACGCCCACTCTGGCCTCCCAGGGTTAGAGGCAAAAAGCCCGAGGAAGCCTTATTCCTCACCCCACTCCCCCGCCAAAGCAGTGCAGTCCCTAGGTGAATCTTGGACACTGGGGTGTCTGTCTGGCTCTGCCTTCGGCATTCAAGATTCTGGCCGCTGACACAGCCAGAAGGCGCCAAGGCAGCTTAAAACGGACACTGGGGTCGGACCTCCGGCGGAGGTCTAGCTGGAGGTGACGGTGGTCCCGCCGCCCAGGCGCAGGAGCATCTGCCGGCAGTCATGCAGCAGGTGGCGATCACCGAGCTTCTCGAGCATGCGCTCCGCCTCGGCCAGCATGCCCACGCGCTGCCCGGGCACCGACAGAAAGCAGGGCGGCAGGTAGCAGGAGGCCAGCAGCAGGGCCTCGGCCTGCTCCCGCCGCATGGGGCGTGTCTCCAGCTCCGTCTCGCCTGCACAGAAGCCGCATCAGGAGGCGGGGCGTGGGCGGAGCTTAGCACTCGGCCACTCCCCACCGCCCGCCAGATGCCCCACCCCTGTCTTCCGCACTTCGGTCTCAGGCACATTCTCCCCAGGCTCAGACCCCTTCTCAGGGCTGGACATAGAATGGACTTGAGACACGCGTGCACAGTCATGTATCCCACAAATAACAGTCGCCTCAATGGATTCTCAGACCAACACCACAAGTTCCACACCACTCCCCCACCGTCTCTGTTATACAGTCGCACCCTATCTGGCCTATCTGGCCGTTCCCACACCTGGGTGGGGAGGACGACGCTGGACCTGCGCCGCCACACACCCCTACAAGGACCGCCGCCCCTCTCACCTCCTTTGCCACAGGAACCTGCCCTCTTCCTCAGACTGCGGTCCAAGAGCTGCTGTGTCCGTGTGGGACTGGCTCCTGCCATCAGCCGCGCTGTGGCCTCGTGTAGGAACACCTGGGCAGGAGGGAGTCAGGTGAGTCAGGGATCAGGCCAGGCCCCTGCTCTCTCCTCACACCAGCTGCTCCACTGTGAAGTGAAGGGCCCGTGGGCACTCACCCTCCGCATGGCAGGCTGGAAGTTCTGTGCCAGACGCCTCAGGCCACTCAGATCCCGCTGGAAGCCACGCAGCTCGAGGGCAGAGGCCGGGGTTCCATTTCTGGGGCCCTGCGAGGCCTGGGCTGGTGCAGATGGCTGCTGCCGTAGCCACAGACTTGTGCGTGCCACAAGGAGCAGGTCACATAGGAGCAACAGCATGGCCTGGGGGTGGTGGGCAGGGCAGGGGTCACTGGGGGGCTCCAGCTCTGGGAGGGGAAGGGGGGGGCCTGTGGTGCCAGGGGCCGGCTCCGGGCTGCACTGCCGAGGCACTGCACCCACCTCACACACATGCAATGCAACAGCAATGCACCTCGGGACCGCCCACCTCTCCAGGCCCCCACACCCACCACCTGTTACGGTTGCAGCCTCTAAGGAGGGCCCAGCCATACCACTCGCCCCATCCCTCCTTGGGCGGGGGGCAGGCAGACCTGTGGCTAAACAGTGGCAACCGCCCTCCACTGGACCCAAGTCTAATCCAGACAGCAGAGCCAGCTGGGCCCCAATCCTGTGCTGTCAGCTAACCCCAGCCTTCTGCAGCCCATGAGGGGATGACCAGGGAATGGACAGGCTGAAGCCATGCAGACCTGCCGGGCCTCTGGCTCCAATCCTCACCTTGTCAATGGAGATGCCAACTGGTGTGGTAGCCAGGCTGTCCTGCAGGTAGCCACTGGCCTTCTCACAGATGGCTAGGCAGGTCGGGCCAGACTCTGTCTTCCCACGGCCCAGTAGGGCCCGGGCAGCCTTGAAGGAGTGCAGAGCTGCCCTGGGCAAGGGTCTCCTGTTGGGGCCAGGGCAGAGGAGTGACAGTCAGACTAGGCCACAGGCCCTCACTGAGCTCCCACTGCCCTGGTCCCAGCTTCATGGTAAAGGAGAGGTGGCAGTCCCGATTGCACAGAACAGGCAGGGGGCACGATGCTGGGCCGATCTGGCTGGCACTCACTCGGACTGCTGCAGCGCACGGGGCAGGTGCTCCACCAGAGGGTACAGCCGCTCAGCCGCCTCCTCATCCCGCCGCAGCCAGTGGGTCACCACGGCTATCAGCGAGGCCCACCACTTGGCCACTGGGTCTGTGCCTGCAGGGAGTAGGGGTGCAGACGGGGGCGCTCCCTGAAACAGCCACACTGCACCTGAGGCTGAGCTGCTGTGGAGTAGGGGCTGAGCGGGCAGTCACAGGGCAAGGGGCCTGGGGGCTCACCTGTGGCAGTGGCCATGCTGGAACTGACAAAGAAGCTGCAGGCCGGAGCCCCAGCAGCATCTGCACAGCTGTTCAGCAGCTGGAGGTACCCAAGGGCATCTGAGAATTCCCTGTGGCAGGAGGGGCTGGCTGTTAGAACAGGTGGCAGGGGTCCTGGGAGTCCTGGGAGCGCAATGGACCGACTCACTTTCCCGCCAGAGCAGAGCCTGACTTCCTGGCTCTATAAAGTGGCACAATATCCTCCTGCCAGGCTGGCAGGGAAACTGAGACCCAGAGAGGAGCTGAGATCTACCTGAGGCCACATGATGAGTGGCCAGTTGCCTGGCTCTGGGCACCTCCCTAAGTCCCTGGACATAGCTATTCCCCTACCCCATAGTGAAGGGCCTTGCCTCATGGAGGAGGGGCACGGGGACACTCACCTGTCCCCGTCAGCTGATGCAGGGCTGGGCTGGGCCACACAATTCAGCGCTCGCTCCAAGAGATGTTCTCGGAATAGCTGAGTCACCTGGGCCAAGGGGTCCGCTGTGGGGAGGAGTCGGTGAGTGTGGGGGACTCTCTACTCTCTACATCTCCCTCTTCACACCAAGGGTTCTTTCCTGGGCACATGGGTGGGCTTGGCTCTGGGACAGATAAATACCCTCGCCTTGCCCTTAGATAGGATAACCGACCTCAGACAGTGTCATCTACTCCGCCACACATCCTCATCAGCTCTGTCCTCCCGTGTCCGACCTCCTCTCAGCACAGTGCTGCTGCCTGGGGTCACCTCCCAAATCAACCATCTGCCCCCAAGTCCCTGTCTCTGTTTGCTTCTGAAGAGCCCTAATTGGGAGAGACCCAGCCTCCAAAGCAATAACAGATGCCCAGTCAACAGATGGGGGTGGGCAGGGACACCCAGAGATGTAGGGGTCAGGGACAGGGCAGGAGTGAGGAGGAGAAATGAGAATGGAGAACAAAGGCTACGGATGGCCAGCGGAAGGGGTGGGGGAGGGGCACACGGGTGAGAGAGCACCTGGGTTTCCAGCTGAGCTGTAGAGGCTCTCCCTGGGGGCGCTGCTCAGGGCCCAGTCCCCATCCATGAAGAAACGGTGGCCCACAGGGTGGCAGAGCCACTGCATGGCAAGTGGCACTGAGCCACTCTGTGCCAGGCAGGCCTGGCGCGCGCTCCTCAGGAAGAAGCGCTGTGGGTGAGGGAAGGTGGACTGTCACACTGGACCCAGGCAGGGGCTCAAGCCCAGACCCTGGGCTGCGGTCCCAGCTGGGCCTGGAGCCCACTCTGTGACCAAGGGCCTCATGCTGTGCAGCCCTTTCCCCAGGCGCCACTGGTCAGAGCTAAAAAGCCAAGCCCCCAGCCCTGTCCCCACCAGCCTACTACCCACTCACTGTCAGAAAATGCAAGGCCTGCGGGAGGCTGGTCTTGACCGTCAGCGCGGCAGCCACATAGATCTCAGCCAGCGTGGCCACGGACAAGGTGTCCCCCGCACATTCGGCCAGGTTCAGTGCACTCAGTGCCAGGTTGGTGGCAGTGAGGTGTCCACCTGTGTACTTCCCTGGAAAACGGACAAGGCATGAGGCCGGGGTGTGGTCCTGAGGTGGCAGAATCCCCTGGGCCCACTCCTGGCTCGTCATACCTGTGGCGTGAAGCTGGTGCAGCTTGTGGTAGACAAGGGCCGCCTCGCGGGCACTGGTGCGGGCATCGGCCTGCAGAGCGCAGTCCCCTTGCAGGCCCCCAGCTCGGCCTGCCAGCCAACGGCCCACCCAAAGGCGTTGCAGCAGGTGGCGGATGAGGTTCCAGAGCAGGCTACAGGCCAGGTCCAGGTGGGAGGTGGGCAGGGGCCGGCCCAGGGCTCGCAGGGCCAGCCACAGCTGCTGGGCGGCCTGGGCGAAGTCCCCCTGTGGATGATGGTTTTCTGGGTGAGGCAGGGTCAGAGCCTCTCAAGGACATGCTATTCCTCCAGCTCTGAAGATCCCTCCAACTTGGGCTCCCCGCTGTGACCCCAGTGCCCCATGGCACCACTGAGCTGGGCCCCCAAGGATCAGTGGGAGGCTGAGCGGCAGACAAGGGTGGAGCGGGCAGGGCAGGTTCATGGTGCACCCAGAGAGCAGGGAAGAGCGCGTGATGCCAAGCACTTCCCAGGTGCTCCCCAGGTCTTTCCTTGCCCACTCTCCACCCCGCCAAGGGTCCAGCCCCTTACCCTGGCCAGGTCCAGGTCAGCCTGCTTACGGTGCCTCCAGAAGTACATGGCAGGGCCCGAGTGGGGCCGTGTGACTGGCTCCCCGTAGACAAAGAGAAGCGCCAAGGAGACCAGCACCAGCAGCCCATTAGTCAGCCAGACCAGTGGGGGTACCAGCTTCGGTGCCCAGCCAGGGCCATCTGGGGACAGACAGAAGGGCTGGAGACTTAGCTCCCAGAAAATGCAGAGCCCAAGCCCACAGGCCGAGAGTCTACACCGCCAAGAGTCCCCGCTCCTACCTCTCTGCCAGGGATATCCATGCTGGCCTGTCCCACTGCTCTCTTCAGTGCCCAGCACGTTGCGCCCAGAACCCTGGTGGGTGCTGGTGGCATCCAAGGTGCCAGAGAGACCCCAGCTGCCCAGCAGGGAGGCCAAAGGGTTACAGGAGAGGAAGAGGAAGACAAGAGCACACAGGGCCAGGCGGGAGCGGTCCAGCATGCCCTGGCTGCGGGGGGGCGGCAGCTGCTCCGGTCTCACCTGGTGGGGACGGGCAGGGTGCTGAGGACAGAGTGGCAGTGGTTCAGAGAGCCTGGCTCGGGGGAGGAGGGACCGAGGGACCAGCGCTCTGCCCACCCTGACTATGGGGTCCCATGGGGCTCCAGGTCTCAGGTTTTCTGTCTACAAAATGGGAGGTAAGATACATCAGGGGCTTCTTCCTGGCCCAGTCCTAGCACGCTGAGAAACAGGAAAGGACCACGTTGCAGGGCCCAACCTGGCTGTCCTCGAAGGCTGGGCTGTCGGGCTCCGAGTCACTGCCGCTGCCACCACTGCCACTGCTTCTGCTGCCGAGGGACAAGGGACTGCTCTGGGAGGGCGAGCCTGCGTCCGAAGGTGGTGGGCTCAGCGTGTCCACCACCTCAGGCTTTATGCCCTCCCTGGGCACGTCAGAGTTCCCACCGCTGCCACAAGCAGACACCAGCTCCTTCAGAGACTCTATAGGAGGGAAAGGAGCAGGGCTGGGAGTTAAGGATAGAGACCCCACCCTGCCCAAATCAACTTAGGGCCCTGGGGGAGGGGACTGGGAGTTGGCCTAGCTTGAGGGCCAATTTAGGGAAACGGAGGGGCTAAGAGGCCTTGTAGGGTCAGAGCTTAATGTGAGACCAAGGGTGAAGCAGGGCTGGAGGCAGGGCCAGAACCACAGGACTCACTGCTTTTGTGGGCAGCAGTGCGCAGACTCGAGTTCTCCTGCTTGAGTCTCTGGTTGCTCTGTTGTAGAAAGCGGATGTAGTCGATCGCCTTGCGCAAGACAGCAGATTTATTCAGCTGCAGGAGGTAGGAGGGAGACAGAACAGGTTGCTGATCAGGCCTGGCAAGCGGGCACCTAAGCAAGAGGGGGTCAGGGCTTATTTGCAACACAGCTACCGCAGGACCTTTGCACTTGCTGTGCTTTCTATAAGGAAAGTTCCTCCCCTAGTGCCTTCCTCACAGGATGGGCATAATAATTAATACGTAAAATGCACACAACACCATCTAACTGCTATTATTGCTAGCATCTTCAGGTCTCGCTCCATCACCTTCTTCAGGTCTGCTTCCTTCCCTGTCCACCTGATTCAGATCTGCCGCTCTCATCATCCCTCTCCCTGCTTTCTCTTCCGCCACAGCACTTAAAACCATCTGGCCTACTCTAACCGTTCCTTATTTATCTTGTTTATTGTCATCCCAACAACTAGAACATTGGTTCCTCAGCAGGAGGATTCTTGCCTATCTGTTCACTTTTTATCCCTGGTGCTTAGAACAGCCCCTGGTGCCCAGGGACCCCTCCATAAAGTTTAGCTGAATAAATAAAGCTGACCGGGTCTGAGCAGACTGAAGCCCAAGGCCCTGCTTGTCCAGGCCCAGCCTAAACCCTTCTCTCCCCTCCCGATGCCTCCTTCCCCCAAGTCATCCCAGTCCGTGCCCGGACAGGCCTCTGCCCGCACCTTCGCCTCAGTGCCCACCACCAGGTCCTTGAGCTCGATGATCTTGTCATTGATGGAGGAGCGGTAGCGCTTCTCAATGGCATTGTGGGCCGTGCGCTTCTCACCACGGCTCTGAGCCGAACCCAGGGCCTTCCCGCTGGCCACGAGCCGATTGATGGGCAGCTTGTCAGTGTCCACTACCAGCGGCACGGTCGCCAGGATGGTTCTACCACTCACTAGGGTCTGCAGAGCCAGGTATACATTACCAGGCAGGCATGCATGCATACAGACCCCATACCCTTCCACCCTCCCCATGCTACCCGCCTGCAAGGGCCCGGTCTGCACAGCTGTGCCAGGGGCCAGAGAGCTGACACCCGCCGCCTGCACAGGGGCTCCTGTGTCTGTCTTCATGGTTGCCACGAGCAGCGAGTCTGCCTTGATGAAGTGGGGCTGCAGCAGCACCTGGGGACAGGGGAGGTCTCAGCTGTGAACTCCATGTCTGGGCCAGGAGCTGCCAGCTCCCCAACGCCTGGACGAGCTGCCTTACCGGGACCTGCTGGATCTGTGAGGTCACACTGTTTGTTCCAGGGGCCACTGTGGTGGCAGCTGTGGCTGTCAACATTTTCTGGGGGGTTGCACTCTGAACCTGGGTGTGCAAGGAGGTGGGTGGGGCCCCTGGCGGGCCAGTCATCGGCTGCGGAGTGCTCCCTGGAGGGGTGCCTGTAGAGATGAAGTCTGGGGCTGTGGGTATAGCTGCCCTAACCCACTTTCTACCTACCCGCAGGTCCCTAACATGTGTGGCCTCAGTCCCCTATGTCCATAGCCCCTGCCTAGGGCTCTGATGGGAATATGTTAGCTTTCCAGCCGGGCAACACCGATGCAGACACCCCGGCGGAGTGGGAGGTGATGCCTCGCCCAACAGTGGGCGCCCAGGTGCTGCTCCTGACAGGGAGCATCTCGAGCAGCGGCGAGGAGGCAGCTTTCTAACGCCTGCAAACTCCTCTGCTGAGACCACAGTGGACCCTTCTCCCTGTGCTCCTGCTGTCTCCCTCCCTCCACACGCCCCCTTACCTGTGGAAAAGCCACCAGGAGGGCTGGGATAGCCCAGCACAGGGGTAGAGTTGAACTGCAGTGGGGCTGTGGCTGGAAAGCTCTGGGGCAGGAGGGCCCCGGGCAGGGTCTGAGGGGTGGAGGTCTGCAGGATGGTTAGTGGCACTGGCTCCTCCTTGATACCAGGCCCAGGTGAGAAGGCAGATGCAGAAGGGCACATCTTCAATGTGGGTGCTGGCTGGGGAAGGGACAACAGTGGGGGTATTGCCTTGGGTCCCCCGAGAAAGCCTTCAAGTGGGGAGCTCATAGTGGCATGAGGTGGAGACAAGCTGCCCGGGGAGCTGGTTTCAGGCCTGGTGGGGTCTGTGGCCCCTGCTCCGCCCCCAGCATAGGGCAGGTCGAACAGGCCAGGGAAGTCGCTGTCTTGGTTGTTGATGAGCTGAAGCATGTCTGGGGAGAGGAGGAGAGGCTGTGTGAGTGACGGTGGAGCCTGTAGGGGCTGGCCCTGTAAAAGGCAATGCACATTTGCACACCCCTTGACCACGCCGCTGTACCTGTGCAAGCCCATGTTCCCAGACACACCGCCATTTCTTGGGCACCTATCGCATCTAGTAGCAATGCCTAGTGCTTCACATGTTATCAGAAAGCCCTTGCAACAATTAGATAATGCAGTGCCACACAGGGCCAAGGCCCCATACGGCTCTTTAACTTGCCCCACCCGTCAGCTGGGGCTTGGGCCCAAGATTGCCGACTTAAGAGCCATTGCCAACCCATTACTCCGTGGAAAAGACCGAGGCTTGAGGCAGAGTCACCTGCAGGCCACGTGTGTGCCAAGCAGTGTGTCTCTGCATGTTCTGGGCACAAGCCCAAACTCTGTCTGTAGCCAAGTGCACTCGAGACCTCGTCATTCAGGGCTTCAGTTTCCCCTCTATAAAAGCAAATGTTGTCTGTCCTGACTCCTTCTTCCTTGTGCAAACTGGGACACAGTCTCCACCACAGCCCCAGCCTGGCCACAGGCCCTCTCCCCCCGCTGGTGACTAGCAGCCTGGCTGGGTCAGCCCGGGGCCCTCTCACTCACTGTGGGCAGCTTCCAACTGGGTCCAAGTGCCCTGCAGGACCCATGAGCACAACTGTGGGAGCCCCAAAAGCCCCCAAGACCCCCAGTCTGTGTTCTCAGCCCTGTCCACACTGACTTGAGGTGGGGCCTGAGCCAATGGCCTCCTCTCCCTCGGTCTCAGTTTCCTCATCCCTCCTCCATACAACAAGATATTAAGCCCCATTTCCACAGAGCTGCTAAGAGGCTTTGCAGGCAGGCAGCTGGCACCGAGTGGGGCCTCAGCACTGCTCGATTCCTTCCTACCAATAGGTGCCCAGGCGGGAAAGCTACTGCAGGAGGGGGCCTCCCTTTGGGCTCCAAGGGAGCAAGAGGGGGGTGCCTGGCTCAGCCTTCTGGGTCCTCAAAAAGAAATATTTTGTGGGCCCTCCAGATTTAAGCAGGCATAAAGTACTTTCACTAGCAGGATCCCCCATCCCTCACCCCAGTCCTCAGTGAGCCCTTTGACAGATGAGGAAACTGTGGTCCCGGAAGAACTGATTGAATCCGGGGCTGGAATCCCGGATTTGGACTATGGAGAGCTCCTACTGTCTGCCTCTGGGCGACAGAAAAACCACTGGCACGCCTCTCAGCTTCTTCCTCCTGTGCCCCAGACAGGAAGAAGAGGATGTGGAAAAGCGAGCTTCTCGCTGCGAACATTGGGGTGGGGTGGGGGGCAACTAAGAGGTTGAAGGGTGGTCCGCTACCCCTCCTGAGAGCTGGGAAGGGGCACACCTCCCCCTCAGGAACTGGTTTTTTCCCATTCATAGTCCAACAGCAGCCGCTCACACACGCCCTCTCCAGGGGCCCAGGGTGAGTGACTCCGCAGCGGAGATGGAGGCTCTGTAATGATGGGTTGGGGGTCCTCCAAAAAATACCTTCGAACCTGCAATCCATGGCTCCACAGCCCGCCGCCCCTTCGGGGCGCCCAGGCAGCTGGCCTGCGCGTCTCTGATCCAACCTCACGCCTCGCTCCTCGATGCTTTAAATCCATGGCTCTCGCCCCGCCCCGCCCGCCCCGCCCCCTCGGCCGCGGGCCTGGCGTGGGGTGAGAGCGCATGGCCAATCAGCCGCCTCGCCGCCGCTTCGCTACGGTCCCGCCCAGGCCACAAACCCCCCCACCCCGCCCCCCCGCCCTCCCCTCTGGCCCCAGAGGACGACTGCTCAGGTTCGGGTTTCACCCCAAGACTGTGCTGGGGCCCGGGTTACCCGCGGGCGCCCGCCCTTAACCCGCTCGGCGCCGACAGCGGCCTGGGTTACTGGCGGTCACCGTGCGCAGCGCGCCCGCCCCAGCCCCGAGCACCTCCGTTGCCACCTGTGGTAAGTGCCGCGGAGTGAGCACAGGCCGGAAGGACCGGGGATGCCCCCATACCCCGGAGCTCTGTTCGAAACCACCAGCTCCCTGACACCCTGAGCAGCTCTCCACCGCTCTAATCCTCGGTTTACTTCTCCAAACAATGGGACAATCCCATCTCCCTGACATCAAATAAAATAAGTAAAGGAGATACGGGTGGTGTGCTCAGAACGAAGAAGCGCTTGTGGCCCGGGGAGCCGGGGCCTCCCCTTCCTGGGGCAGTTGCGGCATGTCCGCCCCCCCCCGCCCCCAAACCTTGAACATGCGATAACAGGTCACCGCCAAGAAACTAAGGCCCAGAGTGCAGAAGGGAAACCCCTACACCAAATACACATCCAGATTATGCTTAAATCTCCTGATTCTCAGCACAGATGTCCCTTTGCAGAGGGACCCGGGTCTGGGAGAGGGGGTGTGTGTGTGGTCAGTGAAGTCTTCCCTGCCCCCCAAAGCCTCATAGCCCCCAGCAGTCCGGGTAAAGCCTGATTCACTTATTCACTATAGGGTCCTGGGAGGCCAAGAGGCAACCCAGTTCCTAGGACAGGTGAAGACGGTAGGGTGTCGGCCCTAGGGTGACAGGCTCTGCCCTACCTAGGCCTATCTCCTTTTCTGTGTGAGGTCAGAGTTAAACACACACACACACACACACACACACACACAAATGAACAGAGCCTGGCCAGCAGCCCCACTTAGCAGCTCAGGCTTTTGTGCAAAAAGACCACCAGCAAGGCCTGATTCAGCCTCCAACCACAGCACTGGCTGCCCTTCCTCCTGCTCCCAAGCCCCTGCCAGCTCGGAAGGGGGCCAAATCCCAGGTAGGCAGGCATGGTGACTGAGCAGATGGTGCTGGGGGTGGGGCGGAGCCCTCCTGGCCCTAGTTGGTCTCCCTCTTCAGGAGCCTCAATGAGGAAATGACCTATCTCCTTCACACACACCTAGTCCCCCTTTTTCCAGGTCCTTCCATGGCCTTGTAGGGGGTGCCAAGGACAACAGAACTCTCCTCTAACACTTCCACCGCCCTCTCTGCTCTGCCTGGGGGTGCTCAGACTCTCACCTCAAAAACACACAACCAAGCATTCATTGCTGGTGTAAAAACCCTGACTTCTCCAAGTAAGAAGACAGGGGACCCAGGCCTGAGTCCAAGCCGGAGCTCAAAAGCAGACCTCTTGCCTCCATCCTTTCCTTACTGTTCCCCAGTCTGGGAGCCCCTCCCCTTCCTGCCCCATCCTTCCCTTCTCTGCACATTTCCTTGTCTCTTTGTTTTCTGTCTCTCACATCTTTGTGCTCCGCTTCCATCCCACCCAGACTGAAGGGGTAGGAGGAAGAGGACAGTCACTCAATAACCCTCTGAAGACAGCAGGAGTCAGGAAACACTGAGAAGAGGGCTGGCCTTGGGGCAGAGGACACAGTCTAAGCTAAGATGCAGCAAGAAACAAGGCCTGGGTGTCACAAGGCACCCAGTGGCATGTGGAGAGGCCGGGCAACCGCTGTACTCGGGGCCTGACCGGCCCCCATCTTGCTCTTCCCTGGAGCTCGATCTGCAGGCCAGTCTCTGCAGGAGCTGGGTGCCAGGACTAAGTCTCAGGGGTGGAAGTCTGAGAGCCAGCCCCATAGCTCCCACCCCACCCTAGATACAGCCAAGAGGGCAGAACCCCTCTTGGTCCCTCACTTGCTGTGTAACCCTGGGCAGGTCAGCCCCCACTGAGCCTCCACCCCTCATCTCCAGAGGGGGGATTCTGGGAAAGCAAGTGTGTGAAGCACCCACTACTCAGCAAGATCCCAAAAAAGGTTAGTCCCGCTGTACCAGTGTGAATGGTCAGGAACTCGAAAGTCAGGGGGTAAGTTGCCCAGCACTTGGAATGTTCGAGCTGGAACTCCACGTGCGTCCGGAGACCGTTTCACGGAGAGCTCCCAGGGCTGAGGCCAGGCTCAGGCAGGAGAGCACCCAGGGCACGCAGTTAAAGCTCCCCTCCTGCCTCAGCTGGTGCCAGCCCTGGGAGGCAGGGCAGCGGCAGAAAGGCTGAGGACCCCTCGAGCCAGAGGAGCACTGGGCCCCGCCCACGGAGGCAGACTCAGAAGGCACAGGCTGCTCCTGAGAGCGCTCTGAGCCCCGGCGAAGGGAAGGGGCACAGGCCCCGGGCCTCAGTGCGGCCCTTTCCCCCATCTCCCTGCCCCCACCCCCCAGCCTGGATTCCTCTTCTTTTCCTCTTCTTCCTCCTCCTCAGTCCTGATTCTATTAGGACCCAACAGGAAACCTGAAACCACCCTCCCTCCCTCCTTGGCTCTACCTTCCAGCCTCCCTCTGAAGGCAGATGTGGGTCAGCCTTTGACTCTCTGGCCTGTTTTCTTTGTGAAGCCCTGATGGAAATCCCGGGAGGGCCCTATACTCTGAACTTGCAGGAGCCCAGCTATGACCATCACAGAAGCCTGGAGCCCATCCAACCTCCATGAGGCCTTGAATCCCAAACTCGGCTTGCATGCCCCCCAAGGCAGGGAACTCACCACCTACACGATATGGCCTGGTTCATGAAGCCCAGATCTACAGGGTCTGGCAGAAGTAAGGCCTACTTGAGTGCGGTTGGTAAGGTAATAATATGGGTGTAATAATTTATAGTTTTAATTTGAACATCTCACCTAAAATGTCTTATGGTGTGCTTGAGTGTGATATTGTTGTTACAGAATTACATGCTTATGGTTTTGTAAGAAAAGATTTTATAATAAAAAAGGGGTGCTATGTGTGCGGACCTTGTATTTCTCTGATAAGATCTACTGCCCTTCCCTAAGTGTCTGCTGTGTGTCAGCCCCGTGCCAGGCACTGAAGGTGCAGGGACACAGCCCAGAGGCCTTCCCTTGGGGAGATTATGTTCCAGGGAGGGAGACCAAGGGTTTGCAAATTCACGGAGGAGCGTGGGGGCACTGTGATGATGAGCACACGAAGACACCGACGCAGGGCAGAGTGTGAGGAGCCAGTGCAGATGAGGTAGTCAGGGCAGGGCTCTCTGAGGAGGTGACATCTGCGTAAAGGCCTGAATGAAATGAGGGAGTGGGCCAGGACAGAGGGGAAATGTCCTGGGCAGAGGGGACAGCAAGTGCAATGCCCTCAGAAGCTTGACGTGATGTGGAGACAATAGAAGGCCAGTGTGCTTGTAGCGGGGGTGGGGCTGGAGGTCAGGGAGGTAGCCAAGAAGCTGAGATTCCAATCCAAGTTGGTCTGTCACCTGAGCCAAGGACACCAACAATCCAGGGTACCTATGGTATGGGCCAGAAAGGGATTTGCAAACTTTCCTGGGCAGTGCAGACACCAAAGGTTGCACAGTTGCACAAAATGCTAGCCACGTAAAGCAGCACCACCACCCAGGAGAGCAAGAAGCGGCTCGTGGGCTCCCCAGGGAGGTCCACCTCTGCTGGCTTGATGGAGGGTGCAGGGCGGGGATGGGGCGCTCACCCAACACTCCAGGGAGCTGGGGCTGCGCTCTGCCCACCATCCATCCTGCTGCTGCCACCTGCGCCCCCTTGATCGCTCTGAGGACTCAGGTCAGCAGGTTCGCACGTCCTCGGCTGGTCAGGTATGCAATAGGGGCACAGGCTGCCCCTTTCTGCGCTCAGGGATGCCCCAGGGGTGTGAGTGCGTGCCGGCTTTTCCTAAAACGTGATGGGCTCTGTAGACGGAAACTAAGACTAAGCGGGCAGCCACATGCCCAAAGGTCCCACAGCTGCCACGTGGAAAACCTGTGACTCAGACCCAGGTCCATCAAGCCCAGAGACAACACTTGTCTGCCCCAGCCTGCCAGGAGCCCAGCTCCAGCCTGGTTCTGCCCGACTTGCCGACTTGCCGTCACTACTTGCCTCAGGTCAGGAGGGCGACACAAAGCCCTTTAAGGCTCAGCTCGAGCTGTCTCCTCTTGGAGGCCCTTCCTAAGCTCCCTTGGAGACCAGGCTTCAGCGGGCCCCTCAAGGTAGAGCTAAAGCCAGAACCAACTCTGTGTGACCCCAGAGCACTCAGCATAGGGCTGAGCAAAGAGTGGATCAGAGTCAAGGGTTGTATAGCCTGCCAGCCACCCCCTCCGACTGCTGGTTTCCAGGCACCTGAGTCCCACTGCTTCCAGGCCAGCTGAGCCCCCTTTCTGTATCTGTTTTCTGAACACATCATGCTAATTAATGCTACCCTGCATTTGTCCAGAACTTTCCCTTTGCCAGGAGCGCCCTTCCCACTATTCTCTGTCCACCTGGCACCTCCTATTCCTCCTCCAAAACCTGCTCTGATGTCACCTTCTCAGATCCTTCCCTCACCTGTGCCACTCCATGCACCAGCCCCCAAATCTACAGACCCCTGAACATGACCTGTGAGATGGCCATCACACAAGATGCCCATCAGCACCAGCTCAGACACCTCGTCCCAGGTGTGGGCTCAGGTCCATCCTTATTCCAGCAGCTGAAAAACAACCCACGGGCCCGATGCAGTGGCTCTGCTGCTGAGCAACTGTTCCCAGTCCAAATCACTGTGCTGCGTGTGTCTTTATATAAATTGTATCTGTTCCTCCCTTTTGGGTTCTTTCACAGCTGCCAGGCTGCTCTCTCTAAAAAGATAAGCCCTTTACAACCTCCCTGCAAGGTGTCCCATTTCCTCATAGCATCACCAACACTGGGTTTTATTGTTTTTATTTATTTTTTGGTTGCTTTGTTTCGTCCCAAGAGCTGTGTGACTGGAACCTCCCAGGTGCTTTGATTTGCATACCAAGGCTGCCTTGGGGTGTTCCGTGCAGGGAACAGTCAACTGTGGCCAGAGATCGGCAACATTTTTTAGCAGGTTCTTCTGCCTAGGAAGCAATCCCTGCTGGGCCTGGCTTCCCTTTTGCTTTCTGTGGGTCTCCAGCTCCTTCACCCCCCTCTGCTGCCATTGGCCTTGACCAGCCCCACTTTGCCTCCCACCCAGAAACCCAGAATCCCCAAATGGTGGGTACTCAGAACTTGGAACGGTAGTCCAGGACATTCTAAAAACTTTGAATACAGGTCTCCTGGACAATCGCTACTAACACTTGTTTAGTTAAACATAATAGGTGCCAGGTCCTGTTTAAGTGCTCTAAAGCTCAAGTCCCCAACCTTTTGTGCACTGGGGACCGGTTTCGTGGAAGACAATTTTTCCTCAGAAGGGGTGGCGGCAGGGACAGGAGGCCGAGTGCAGGCAGCAATGCCAGCGAAGCTTCGCTTGCGGCTCACTTCGTGCTGTGCAGCCCAGTTCCCAACAGGCCACAGGCCCTTGCGGGTCCAAAGCCTGGGGGCTTGGGGACCCCTGCTCTAAATAATAATACTAACTGGCATTGGCCCTGGCCAGTGTGGCTCAGTTGGCTGGAGCATATTCCCATAAACCAAAAGGTTGCGGGTTTGATTCCCAGTCAGGGCACGAGTCCCAGCTGCGGAGGATGCAATCCCTGGTCGGGGTGCACAGGAGAGGCAACCTATCGGTGTTTCTCTCCCTCCTTTCCCTTCTCTCTAAAATCAACAAGGATGTTCTCGGGTGAAGATTCAAATAAGTAATTAATAATAATAAATAAATAAATATTAACTGCACTGGCTGAGAGCCTGCGATGTGCTGCCGTATTGCTTAAGCCTTTGACCTAAATGAGTTCATCTCATTGGCCCCAACTATAAGAAACTGGTTCTATTGTCATTCCCAGTATGCTGATGAGAACCCGAAGGTCAGGGAGGTTAAGCCACTTTCTCCCTGGCCACACAACAGGGGCTGGATATGAAGACCTCTGGACCCCTAGCCTTTCAGCTGCAGAGAGACTGGGGGCCCCGGAGCCCTGGCAAGTGCAGGCCTGAGATGTGACTGGGAGGGGCAAGCTCACTGGATATAGCTGGGGTATCAGTTGGGAAGTGGGGGGCTTGAGTAGAGTTCCAGGTCGGAGTGGGCCTCTCCAAGCCACCAACTCTCCCAGGTGGGATGGACACCCCCACAGCCCTGCCCTACCTCCCACCAAACCCCAAACCCAGCAGGAGACTCACAAACCTGGAACCAGACTCAAAAGACCACCCCCCTTATCAGGAGCCCCTCGTGGGGCCATGTGGGACATGGGTCTCACACGTGTGCGGTCCCAGTCAGTTCCCAGGGTCAAAGGGCACATCCACAGGGCTTGTGGCTGGCACAGACACCTCCTGTAGCCAGCACAGCCATTCCCACCCGGACTGCACCCGTTGGCAGGGAAAAGTCCAGATCCCAGGCCTTTGCCCAGTGGTAACCCCTGGCTGGGGCTGACTCAGGATGTTTATGTTCAGTGAGGTAACCATTGAGCAGAAGGTAACTCCCAGCCACCTGCCTGCCTGTCTATTGGATCCACTCCCAGCATGCTTCTCTCTGTTCCCCCCAACCCTGTCCCCTCAGAGGCATCAGGGCTGGAACCCACAGGGGTTCAGGGGCAGAAAACCTTATACCCTACCTCCTGCTTTTCAGGGGAGGCCCCTGAAGTTCAGGGAGGGCAGGGCACGCTCCCCCAGGAAAAGCAGCCAGGCACTGCCACGCTGAGAGGGCGTTCTGCTTTCTGCTGCCCTGGGTCAGGCGGGCCAGATACCAAGAGGCAGAAGAGGACGGGAAGGGGGGCACGTCTGATAGGAGAGGTCTCTCCTAGGCTGCACCCCTGAGGGGCGCTGGGCCCAGGGGCCAGGGGGACAGGCACCATTGCAGAGCAGAGGGGCATGGGGAGAGCCTCGGGGCAGGCTCTGGGCAAACAGGAAATGCCAGGGGAGGGGTGGGTCTGGCAAGCCTTACGGGCCTTGAACGCCACTTGAAGCAGGGAACTCTGTCTCTGGGGCACTGGGAAGCCTTGGGTAGTTGGGAACTGGGGAGTTGCGAGCGCGGAGCTGGGTGCTGGCCAGTAGGCAGTCTCACACTGCGTTTTCTAAGGGGGGGGGGTCTGTGCTTAGTGGGACCAGGGAGAGAACTGGACACAAGACACAGTGGGAGAGGTGCCAGTGTGGCCCCCAATATGTCCTCACCAGCACAGCTGGCCTGAATCCAAAAAACAGCCAGCCAACATGGGCTAGACCTTTGGAGGCAAGGCTGCGGTGTGGTTGGTTTAGGCTCCTTGGGAGGGACCGCAGGGCCAAGAGCTGAGAAAGCACAGCTGGGAAGGGGTGGAGGGGAGACAAGAGCCAGGGAGGCGGCCCAGCCTGTCAGACTCCCGGGGCACCACAGATACCAAGGGGACATGGAGGCACCCAGGCAGTGGGCAGACTGAGCCATGCCACTGAAGGCTGTGCCTCCGGAGCCCCGCGGGGATCCTCGGCCAGGGCCCCCACGGCCGATGTGGCACCCTGACCCTAACTCCATTTCCATCGGCCTCACCTGCACTTAAGCACGTGCAAGGTCTGATAAATTAATCAGCAGGAAGGTGAAGACTGCCACGGGCTGAACAATAGTCCCAAACACATGCAACAGGACGACCCTTGGGTCCCCTCTGCCCCCAGCCAACAGGCACCCCAGAGCACAGAGCAAGAAAGGAGGCACAGGGAGGAGGAGGCGGGGGGTGCTCACAGGAGGCCGCTGGGCACTGTCACCAGGCAGAGCCTCCATCCACAGAACACAGGACTGCAGCCCCACCCTGAGACCATCCACATGACAGAGGGCTGGGCGGCAGGGTGAGGCTCGAGACCTGTGGCTGGCTCCCTGCTGCCAGTCGTCAGCCTCATGACTCCAAAGCCACTCTCGGCTAGGAGGGGGAGGTGGCCTTGTGGCCTGTGCCCCTCTATGGCCCACTCCAGGCCCCAATATAGCCCCATGTGGAGCAGCCTCTAGGGTTCTGTGCTCTATTGGCACCCCACCCCCTGTCCCTAACCCCACTCTTAGGAGCCCAGAGGTTAGGAACAAAGGGAGCGGGCTCTGGAGCCCACAGCCTCGGCCTGAGTCCTGGCTCTGCCATGTTTGGCCCGTGTGAACCTAGGCGAGTCCCCTAGCCTCTTTGTGCCTCAAGGTACTCATCTATAGGTGGAGGGTCCTAAGTCTACCCACCAGGGGTGGCCAGGAGGACTCATGGCCAGCACAGTGCTGGCACACAGCAAATGCTCCATTAGTTCCCTGTCACTTCTGTGATCCTCCACCCCAGCCACCAGAGGGGACTGAGGACAAGTAACCCAAGCACAGCGATGCCCTGCTCCAACCCATTCCCAAGACTCCTTGCTGCTTCCTAGACCTGGTCCAGCTCCACAGCCGGCGTCTGGGGCTTGGCCCACCTCTCAACCCTTGTTCCTCTCAGGGGACCTGGAGGCCCTCAGGCCCTGCCCTTCACACCCTCAAGTCACCTCCCTCTAGAACGTATCGATCATGCCCAGCTCCCAGGGCAGGGAAAGGCTGGAAGGCAGCCTGGCCTCAGACCAGCAATTCCCCTCCCGGAGTCTCAGCCTATCTACGGAACCCAACGAGGCCCTTCCTGGCAAACACTGGTCTTAGGTTGTCTACCGCAGCATGAAGCAGGCTGGATGTCCATCAGCGAGGGACAGGTAGATAAGCCAGGGACCCTGACTAGTGGCATGGAACAAAGTAGGTTACAATGGACTCTGTTCTAATTTATAAAACTATAGACTAGTAGCTGCCTGGGGCTCGGGCAGACTGGAGAGCAGCTGTAAACAGTCACTAGGGAACTTACTGGGGTGATGAAAATGTTCAACCAACGGGTGATGCTCACACAACGTGGTAAATTTGCTGAAACTCACTGAATTGTAGACTTAAAATGGATAAATCTTATGACAGGTAAACTGTACCTCAATAAAGCTGTTTTTAAAAGGAGGATCGAGAGTGTGAAGCCATTCCAAAAAAAATATGGAGAGGCATGTAGGAAATAATCCCTCACAGAATTAACAGGGCTTATCTGTGGGTAGTGGGTTCAAGGAAGATTTTACCCTCCTTTTTGCTCACCTGTGCTTTCTAATTATTCTACAACGCAAAGGGAATAGTTACATAATTGGCGAAAAGAGCAGAAAGTCTAAACGAAAAAACAAGAAATCTGCTGCAGTGGGCAAGCCTCACGTCCAACCAGTGAGAGTCCTCCTGCCCATGCTGTGGCAGCAGTGGTGGCCGTGGGCAATGGCTCTGTGCTGTGGTACCACGACAGCGTGGTGGCTAGTAGGCAGGGTGGGATGGCAGCAGGGGTAAATCTGCAGCCTTGAGCGCGGGGCTGGAGGGCTCTAGGCCTCTCTGAGGGTGTCTCCTTTTCCCCCACCCACCCCTGCCAGAAGCTGGGGGCCTCAGTCCTGAAGCTGCCCAGGAGTTTCTGCACTTTAGGGAAGTGGATCATTGGTTTCTCCCTGAGCTCAGGCAAGCCAGACACGGTTCTGAGGCTGAATTCATCCCAGCGAGAGGCTCCGTTGTTTCCCATTTCTCAAACTAGAGCTGGTGCCTAGTCTGACCTCCAATTGCCCCCACCCCCAATGGCTGCCCAATCCTGACCTTTGGGTTCTGGGGCTTAGGGTTAGGAGAACGTTTCTATAAACGAGTAAATGAGAAAGGCCTGTGCCAGAACTGTACCTGGGTACTCCTGCTTTGATTTGAAGGGAAGCATTCAAACCCAGAGGGGAAACTGAGGATCAGGGTGTGAGACAGCTTGCACAGGACAGCCAAGAAGTAGTGTCCAGATTCGAGTCCTGACCCCAAAGCCCAAAGCCGCTTGGTCATGGCACCTCCCAGGCTCCACCCACCAGCCTAGTACTTGCGAAACTGTTACTTGAGTCAAGTTTGTATCTCCCCAGGACTTGGGGTTTGCGATTCAGAACCAAGCGATCAGGGTCTCTCCTCTCTGACTCTGCTCTAGCCCGGCCTCAGGGAAGGCAAGCTGATAGCCCCCAGCGAGCAGCCAGCTGGACCGATGTGTCGGGCTGAAGGAGACGCAGGCGTTCTGCCAATCGCAGGCAGAACAGGCTCCACGGACACGTCCATCCAGGGTGTGGGAACTTTGAGTCCCGGGCTCTTGGCCTCAGTTTCCCTATCAACCAAATACAACTTAGCCAATGTTGCTGAACATGCACAGCAACCACCGGGGGCAATTTGTTGGAGCTTTTAGCAGGCACTCGTTAGCAGGAAACAACTTTCTAACGGGTACCTGCCGCACAGTAGTCCCCAAATCCCTTCTTGGTATAACTGGCGTGTGATGCTTTAAAAGATGTAAATAATCCAGCGCAGTGCCACTTGTCTTTCCATGGCCGCCAAGGCCCCGTGATCCTTTGACGTACCTTCCCCACCTTACCTCCTGTGCCTTCCTCCAGCTTCTCAAGCTCAGGGCCTTTGCCCTGGCTGTGCTGGTGGCCGGGAAAACATCCTTCTCAACTGGTCCCAGACTGACTCTCAGGTCTCAGCTCAAAAGTCTGCTCAGAGAGATCTTGCCCAATCGCTGTGCTCAAAGTAGCCCCACCCCTGCTCCACTCCCAAAGGCGCAACTAAATATCAGTATCCGTTTTTGCCGGTTTTCTTGGGGACTTCGTAGCCCAGGTCTGTGACCCCCCAGTGTCTAAGATGGGGCCGGGTATTCAACAGATGCCAAAGCGCTGTGGTCTTCGATTGGGAGAGCCTGACTCTCCCGGGAGTGGCGGGAGGACTAGCCGCGCGCGCAAGCGCAAGCGCAAGTGCTCCAGCGCGGAGCTGAACTCTCGGGACCGAGGGAATGACCGTGAGTAACCCCGCACTGACGTCACGGGCGGAGCAGAGGCGGGGCCTCGGCAACGCCCGGGTCCCAAGCTCCCGCTGCAGCCGCCACCGGGCTCAGGACGCACTGTCTGCGCGGCGCAGCCCGAGACGACAGAGCGAGTGCAGGGGGGCTCCGCGCGGGCGGAACACCGCAGCGCGGAGTACAGAGACGCCGGGAAGCCCCGCGCCCTGCCCGGGGAGATAAAAGCGGGGCGCCGCCTGCGCGCCCCAGTCGTGCGGAGCCCAGCCGGCCCTGACGCACCTTCGATGTCAGTCAGCAGCGCGGCGTCCAGCTCGCACGGCTCGGCCAGCGCCTGCTCCAAGGGCGCCTCGGTAAAGGGCGGTTCGTCCATGGCGCCTTCGCCACCTCCGGTCAGGTTCGGGGGCCACGGACTTTCGCAACGAGCTCTGTGTCCGCCAGCACCGGCCCGCTGCCGCCGCCACTCCACTCGTTCGCGGCCCGCCCTGGCCTCGGTGGCGGCCCGGTGCCCGCGAAAAGTTCCTCGGAAACTGGGTCCCTCAGCGGCCGCTTGCAAGGGCAGGCAGGGAGGGCAGGACGGGGGCGGGCCCGTGCGCTTAGTCCCCGCCCCAGGCTGGACAGCCCCGCCCCACCTGGGGAGAGCGTGACCCAGCCCCCGGCCGGCGGGGTAAACCGACCCCTCCGCAGGAGAACCCTCCAGTCATTCGTTCTACCTAGTCTCGTGCGTCGCTGCCTCTGGCCCGCTGCTGCGGGAGCTCGGGCAGGTCATGGCCCCTCTCTGGGCCTCAGTTTCTTCAGCACCAAGCAAAGGGGCTGAATGGAGGCCGCAGGACTGGGCCCGTCCCAGAGGTCTCTGGACTTGTGGGGAGGACAGAGGTGTCCCGACAAACTTCACTTCCTAGATTTGGCTCTTTAGAGCAAGACAGACAGACCCCTCCAGTTTATAGCTGTAACAACTGCTGTGTGGCCTCAGGCCAGTTACATCGCCAATCTGTGCCTTAGCTTCCTCCGCTGGAACAGGAGCCTGGTGATGCCCGTCCACAGGTTGGCTGCGATGTTAGTGACAACACGAAGGGCTGCGAGGTCAGCCTGCTCCTCCTCAGCCTGCTCAGATCAGAGTGGCCTCCTGAGGAGGGGTGACCCACCAGCAGCCTGGGAGAGGCTCAAATTATCCGTCCTGACTTAATCTGCTTTCCTCCCAGATCCAGTTGTGGGGGCAGCCCAGGGGTTTGGGGGCCACCTGGCCCGGTCCAGCCCCCAAGATGGGCACACCTCAGTACCAGGACAGGAAGACCCAGAGAGTTCTAAGGATCTGACTGCCAAGGTCACACAGCTACTCAGGGACAGCAACAGGGTTGTGCCCCAGGGCTACCAGACTCCAGACTCGGTGCTTGTCTCTGGAGCAGCCAGGATGGAGGTCATGAGAAAGAGGCATACTGTGCTTTAGACCTGAGTCCAGTTGCTCTGATTCATGACAGACAGGCTGGGCTGAGTCAGAGGAGGCAGCTTGGCTGGGGACAGGGCTCAAGACTGAACCCTGGGCCCTGTGGACTGGGGACAGGGCTAAGTGGCAGGGAAGGGATTCCAAAGTGGTGGATTGAAATAAACCAGAACTGCCCTGGCCGCATAGCTCAGTTTGTTTGAGTATCAACCCAATGTGCCAAGGTTTTGGGTTCAATCCTTGCTCAGGGCACATATAAGAATCAACCAGTGAGTGCATAAGTGGGTGGAACAGCAAGTCAATGTTTCTCTCTTTCTCTCCCTCTCTCTCTCCCGACTTCCTCTCTCTTTCTTAAATCAATAAATAAAAAATTAGCCCTGGCTGGTGCGGCTCAGTGGATTGAGCACTGGCCTGCACACTGAAATGTTGGTGGTTCGATTCCCAGTCAGGGCACATGCCTGGATTGCAGTCTGGGTTCCTGGCTGGGGACATGCGAGGGGCAAACAATTGATGTTTCTCTCCTTCTCTTTCTCCCTCCCTTCCTCTCTCTCTCTCTCTCTCTCTCTCTAAAATTAACAAATAAAATTTTTTTAAAAAAGAAATAAGCCAGAAATAATAGGTATCTTTGAAAATGGAAAGATAGTGAGCTTCCTGCCCCTGCAGGTGTGCAAGCAGAGAAAGGCGCCCGTGGTGGAGGGCAGCCAAGGACACTGTCAGAGGTCTGGACCCCAGTCCCTCTTTGCCCCTGGCCTTGGTGAGTCATGCCACCCCAAATACCGCCTTGCTCAGATTCCAGATTTAGTCTGTCCGGCCACACCCTCCAAGGGAGTAAAATTAGTGGCGTACTTTGGTGGGGGGGCGGGGGAGGTAGTGCCCTGGGCCAAGAGAGGCCTTGAAGGCCCAAGTCCCTGAGGCTCAGCCTGGACACCCTGCTGTCTTTGTTCTCCTCCCAGAAGTGGCTGCTGTGGAAATTTACCAAGAACAGGGGTGGCCAGGAGCCATGGGGGACTCCAAACCACACCTCCCTCCCGAAAGTGGCCCTGCTCAGAAATCCCACCCAGGGCCTGGCCTCCAGGAGGCTTTGGCAATCTGGCAACTTCCCTGAAAATTCTAACAGCCCTTCCCAGAGAGAGGAGTGGGGAGAGGAGGGGCCGCTGAGTGACCCCAAAGACCACCTTCTTCACAGCCAGGAAGCAAGTCTGGCTTACCACCGACTTGCTGTGTGACCTGGAACCACGTACTTCACCTTTTTGAGTCTCATCTAAAATGAGAATAACCCTTCCAACAGTCACTCTGCAGAGACAGGTAGGGTGTGTTGGAGAAGCTGCCCTTTCGATGTGTTTCTCACGTCTGTAAAGAGCGTGGCTCAGTATGCATGCCTAGCTACAGGAGTTAGGAGGAAGGGTAAGATGAGGTCAGTGGGAGACCGAAAGGCCAGGCTAGAAACACCCACTGAAACTGAGGCCTGGCAGTAGCCTCTTTACTTATATGGCATAGGCAGGGGATGGGCAGGGGAGTATTAAATCTTTCCCACCAACGATACGAAACTTCGCTCTGCAGCCCGGGATTCCCAGGGCAGCCCTCAAGGTGAGGGCTGGGAAAGCTGCGCTGGGAGCTGCTGTTCCTGAGGGGAGCCTGCTTCTCTTTGAGGTGGCTCCTCCCCTTCAAAGATCCCGAGACCCTCAAACGAGCTCCTCAGGCCCCTCTTGGCTGGTGGGCCAAGCTGAACTCACCCAAGTAACAGGTGCCAGGGCACTGGGTGGCACAGGCCGTAGCGGTGGGCTACTGTCCTGTGTGCCTGGGAGGGGCAGGGGCCCCGGCCTGGCTGACAGCAATGCTTCCGGCTGATGCTTCTGGGCACAGTCACTGGGTGCTTTCCCACAGTAACCCATTCAGTCCTCCCAACAGTCGTAGGAGGACTGGGCTGATGTCATTCCCATTTTACAGATGAGGAAACCAAGGCAGGGGGAGGTGAAGCAACTTGCCCAGGACTTTACAGCCCTGGGCAACCTGCGGAGCTGGGCTGGCTTGCCACTCAGCTGTCTGGCACAGGGCAGCGGCTGGAGACCCAGGGGGAGTTGGGGCATGGGGCCAGACAAACCTCGCCCCAAAGGCCTGGGCGCAGCCAATGGGCTCCCTGCCCAGAGTGGGGTGACGTGGCGTCATCGAGAAACTCCTGGGAGCCAGGCCCTGGGTCACATGCCTTGTGCCTGTTCAACCTGGGTGGTGGGGAGGGGCCATGGCGCTGGCTGGCAGGGTCTGGGGCCAGCTGGGCCTGCTTTCTCAGCAGGGCCTCCAGGCCTGACACCTGGCTGGGATTGCCGCCAGGTGTGTCCCGGACACCTGGGCAGGGCTGACCCAGGTGGCCCCACCCTTGGGAATACAGTCAAAAAGCTCAGCCCCGCCCTGCATGACTTCGGTTTTGCCCATGTGAGACGGGGTCGCATCTTCCCCCTTCCTTCTGCAGGTGTTTCTGAGCGTCTTAGGGATGAGAGGCATCTTCTGTGTGTTCCAAGCCATTCAGGGCATGTATCCAGCGTGGGCGGGGGCTCTACCAAGGCCACTTGTGCCGAGCCATGCCCGCATGGGTGGAGCTGGGCCTGGCCACCCTGGGCATGGCCTAGGAGGCCCCTGCCACCCCCCGTTTACACTTCGCTTCTGCAGTAGCTAAGCCAGACCTGCCCAGGTTATGGCCAAGGGGGCCGTGCCGCACATAGACACCCGGAGCCCTGGCTGGGTTCCCCTCCTCTCCCTTTTCCATCTGGACATAAGGAACTGGCTGGCCATTGACATGGAGGACTCTGTATTTTCATTCCAGACTGGCCTCTGCTGTGCACTGCGCAGGCTACTTCCAGCTCTAGCCTTTCCGAGTCATCTCCAGCGTCCTCATGAGTCACTCACCGGACACTTCCACACACAGCTGGTCGGGGCCCAAAGCCTGCTCCCCAGTGAGGGGTGAGGCTCACAGACAAGATGAGTGAAGGAAGACATCTGTCCCCTGGGGGCTGGCTGGCTATCTGGGGAGAGGCCAGGTGTAGACTGAGGGGGTGTCACAGAATGGGGTGGGTCTAATGGATGGCAGGGAGAGTGAATGGGGACCCCAGGCATCACAGGCTGAATCCGACTATACATGGGGTCCTGATCTTGAATTAATTGTCCAATGTGGATTTCACCAACAACCCTGGGCCCCAAAGCTGGGTGCCATTTTAGCCAGCCAGGGCTGTGAGCTTTCCCACAGCCCTGTCATCACACCTAACCCACTTCACTTGTCACAAATGAGCACAGGCAGTGGATTTACCACCCGTGGTTCCCTTTGACAGGTCGGGAAAGTAAAGCCCAGAGAGGGGCAGTGACTTGCTCAGGGACCTACAGTGCAGCCTGCCGCCCTGGGAAGGGTGCTCTCAGAAGGGGAATGGGAGTGGAGAGGAGACGGCCCCAGACAGAGGAGTCCACTTCGCCTCCAGGAACGTTGCTCTGCTGACTCCCTTGTGCTGAGTGTAGACTGCGCTCCCTGGGGAGCTGGTGGCCTGGGTTCAGAGGACCTGGCCAGAGCCCTTGGAAGGCCACCCAGCAAGCACGGACAGGGTGTCCTCTGAAATAAACTGGAGCTTCTAGACAATTCATGCCTATTGAAGGCCTCTGGTTCTGCCTGCCCCAACCCCTGGGGACTCGAAAGAGACCCTTTCCTTAGAAAAGAGGCGGGTTGGAAAAAAGACTCCTCAGCGCTTCCATGGGGGCAGCAGGCAGAGCCCGTGAGCCACTGCAGGACCCAGAGAGCCCCCATGTCGCCCCTCCCGGGTCTCTGGGGAAGGAGACCCAAGCCAAGAGCAGCTCCTCTGAGGGCTCCATGGAACGGTTGCAGCCGGGCAGCCGGGAGGCAGCCCGGGGGCCGAGGGCCGAGGGCCAAGGGCCCTGTGTGAGTCACCCATTCCTGGCCCTCTCCAGTCACACTGCACTGACCACAGATCGTTTGTGCCTCCCGGGGGCTCCTCCTGTCTCTGCGGACTGTCTGGTGTGGCGGGGCGCGGTGGCAGGGCGGGGGTTCTGAGGGTTCTGGGACTCCTGCTGAAACTCCTAGGAGAGAGCCACCCTCTCCCTGCCAGCAGAAAGCCAGGCCAGAGCTGCGGGCACCTCAGGCAGCCACACGGAACAGCAAATCCAGAGGCCATGGAGCTAGAGAGGAGGCCGGTTCCTGACCAGACCCCTGAGCACCTGTGTCCAGCTGCCCCTGATGCTGGACCACCTGAACTTCTCAGTTCCATGTGCCAGTGAATTCCTCTTGGTGGTTAAATCAAACCTCTTTATGCCACAACCCAAAAAGTTCCAATATGCTGTATGGAAATGAGAACTTTGTGTTACAAACTACCCTCAACTTGGACAGAGAGGTGCTGACACCGCTTAACTTTACTCCCGCACTTCCCAAACTCCTTTCTCCAAAGACCCCCTCCTTTTGAAGAACAGCTGCTACTGTTTTGGGAAATGCATCTTGGAAAGTGCCTGCCAGGGCTCTGGAGGCCCCTCGAGGGAACTGGCTGGTTAGGTCGGTCAGTCAGTCGCATGGTTACCCTCCGTCGCTGGAGGCTGGCGGCCTCCTGCTCCCGCAGCCTCCCTTCCGCAGCCCCAGAAGGTGCACCAGTGCTTCTGGTTGCAGGGCGCCCTTGATTCTGGGAACTGAGCCAGGCCCCGAGCCCCCTGTTCTCTTGGCTCAGAGTAGGCTCTTAGGGACATGGGCTGAAGGCATGAGTCCACGGTGGGTCTCAGGGCCAGCCCCCTTCCAACGGGGCAGGGCACAACCCAGGCCCCTCTCAGCACCCACAGCACCTCAGCAAGGCCGGGGGCATAGAAAGGGCTCAGGGTGCACGTCTTCTATTCACAGGTCCCGGGGCTGGCTGGTCTCCACGCATCGGGGGCGCTTGTGTCTCCCCTGACTGGTTGGAAACAAGGCAGGGGCTCCGTGGCTCCCTGGCGCCCAGGGAGATGCCTGGCTGAAGGAAGCGGTGTGCTGTCACTTCTGGCCTGGGCTGGGAGCTGTCCCAATGTGGCCCTCCAACCCCACCCCCTCTGCCTCCCACCAGCAGGCAGGGCAGCCCCCTCCTCAGCCACCCCGCTCAGGGCTGGGGTTCAGGGTGGGTGGGTGGCCTCACCTGCTGGTCATGGAGACAGTGCCTTTGTGCATGGCTCTTTCCAGACCTCACTTCTTCACCTGTGCACGAGAGGTTGGGCAGACACCTCTGCACTGCTTCCAGGGTTACCTGGGTATTTAATGAGTCTGCCCCACTTGAGGTCCATCCTCCAAACCAGGGAGGTGAAGGGATTAAAGGGGCAGGCACCATATGGCTTCCACAGTCCCCGTCCCCACCCCGCCAAGGGCCTGCCCAGATGGCGTCCGGTCTCCAGCTTCTGGCTTCCAGAGGACACCACCTGGCAGCAGCATCCAGGGTGCCCAGCTTCCAGCACAGGAGGAGAAGCCTTCTTAAAAAGGGGAGGGGGTGGGGGCAGGTGGGAACGATTGCTCAAGAGCAGGGGCTTCTTTTGGGGTGTCTGAAAATGCTCTAAAACCTATTGTGTTCATGGTTGCACAATTCTGCACATACTAAAAGTTGTCTATTTGTATGCTTTATGCCAGTGGATTATATGCTATGTGAATTACAGCTCAATAAAGCTGTTACTAAAAGGGGAGGGGGGACCTGGAGCAGCAGCTGTCAACTTGAGCACCTAAGTTCTACAGAAGATTCGAAGGCCCAGCCAAGTTCAGGAAGCCCAGGTGTGCTGGCCCCTCAGGCCTGCTTGCTCAAGGTGTCAGGTGCTCCAGGTGGGGACGAGTGCCTCCCCCCACACAGCGGGGACTGGGACAAGACACAGGGTCACAGCCCTTGCTCTAGAGCTCCCAGGTGGCTAGCTGTGCGGGCTTTATGCCAGCGCCGACCAGTGCTCCCAAACTGGGCTATGCCCCAGGCTTGGGGATTTCCGCCCCCAGCCCAAACTCCCCTAGCAGCTGGTCATGGGAGAGAGGCCTGGAGTGGGCTTCCCAGGCTGCCCCCACCATCAGGGCCCTGTGGCATCTCCTGCTTAAAGAAGACAGGCAGTCAGATCCGGTGATCTGGGTGATCACAGCCCACTCCACAAGAGATCACAGAGGAACCGTTTGTTTGTTTGTTTGTTTGTTTATTGTGGAATATTTTACATGCAAGGGCCCAAACTCGAGAGACACTATCTGGAAGGAGAGCCAGTGGGCTGGCTGGTGGGCACTCTGCTGTCACCGAGCCTTGCGCGCACTGACCTGCCCTCCAAAGTGGGCTCCGCCTGCAGAAACACGCAACAGTGACAGAACACCAGACCTCAGGGACAACTGGACAGCAGACGCAACACATTCCTTTTCTCAACAGTCCCCAACAATCCTGAGAACCCTCACAAACACACTGCGAACTTTAGGGGGTAAACACCCACCCTCCTCTCCATGGGGGCCAGGAGGTTTTCCAGGAGAGGCTGTATGACCCCAGGGTTGGTGGCTGTCGGGGTGGGTAGGTGGTGCTACAGGGGAGGATTGGCTTAGACCCCACAGGCAGGCTAGGCGCTGGGAACAGCAGGTACCACAGGGGCATCCCCTGGATGCACACGCCCTTAGCCATGGGTGGTGAAGCTGGCTGTCTGCCATGTGGTTGGACAGGGGGAGGAGCCCCGAGTCTTAACAGGAGGCGGTTGCTTCCGGGGTGCCTTTCCCTCGCTGGCCCACAGCTCCCTGGAACCCTCCCCACACAACACTGGGCTGGACGGAGTTAGAAGCACTGTCTGGAGAGGGGAGCTGGGGGTGCGGCGGCAGGAAGAGGAGAAGCAGGAGTAGGGGCTGCAGGTGGCACTTGCCCGTGACCGTGCAGGAGTTGGGGTCTGCATTCTCCTGCGGGGCCTGGCAGAGCCCTTGCCGCCGCCACTCTTATAGCTCAAGGGCCCATGCCTCTGGCCTGTGCTGCCCTCTTGCTCTGGACCCTGGGTGAGGAAGGGAAGGGCCGAGGGCCACGGCGGGCAGTACAGTCACTCATACTGCAAGGCTGACAGTGGGAGGACAGACAAGACGGCCAGGCCCCTTAACCGCCAGCCGAGGCCAGCAACAGGCCCTCTTAGCTCTGAACACCCTTGTCCCATGCATGCTGATGAGAACTGGCACCCCTACTGGGTGTCTGGGGACCCTGGGCAGGGACACTCCAGCCGAAGGCCAACCAGCACCCTGGGGCAGACTGTACCCCACGCCATCCCTTTGGCCCACCACCAGAAAGCCTGGCAGGGGGAAATGGTTAGCTTCCACATCTCAGCACACAATGAACACGGAAAAGGTTAAACAAGTCCCCAACAAAATATCTTGACAAAATAAATATTTTAACCTATAATCAGGTATAATTAGTGCTTATAAGGAATTCCAGAAATAATTTAGTGTCATTAAGTACACACCGTATCTGTGACTTCTAACACTTGTGGAGAGGATGGTAGCTCAGGAGGGTCCCACTCTCCTGGGGGGGGGCTCTGCTCCCATCCTAAGCAGGTGGCCTGAGGGCTGTGCTCCCCAGTGGGAGGGATCTGGCTCAGGGTGCTTAGGGCCTTGGGACAGGAAAGCTAAGCAGAATCCCATCCCTTACTGGCACCTGGGCCTGTACGAGCTTCCTGTGGAGGCCTCAAGCACGTGTCACCTGCTTCAAGGTAGGGGCAGGCTGCCTTAGGAGGTGACAGGTGAGTAGGAGGGGTGGCTCCAGGAGGGGAAGGCAGGTGACACTACTGTGTATGTAGCAATGCCTTCTTGCCAGCCCACAGGAATCTGCCAGCCCCTGCCACCCAGCTGGAGCTGGGAGTGGCTCTGGGCCGTGGGTATGAATTCAGAGCAGCTCTGCGGGGTGCCCAAGGCAGAAGCAGGCTTCAGCTTCACACAGCGCTGGACGCCTGCTCACCCTTCAGACCCTTCAGGCCCCTGGTCTGGGAAGACTCCCTCCTCAAGACACAGAGGCTGGTGCTCCCGTCACAGGACACCGAATGGCTGCCGTGGGGCTGTGGCTCCTGCAGGATTGCCCACCTGAGGCCCAGCTGCCCACGGGCACAGGCTGGCAAACTGACAAAGGTGAGCCCTGGCTGTCACAAAGAAAGGGCTGGGGATGCTTGCTGGGGTTGCTGGGTACAACTGCCACCCCAGCCACCTTCTCTGCAGCTCAGGTCAAGCCAGCTGACTTCAGATGTGTTAACATCCAGGCTGGCCTCGGGGGACTCTGCCCTCGGAAGATGGGAGGAGAGTGGTGTGGGCTGGCCAGGGCCAGGGAGAGTGGAGGTGTGGCCATGCTGCCAAGACTGGAATCCACTGGAATCTGTCTAGCTGAGCTCCCAGCTGCTTCCTGCGTGTCCTCTGAGGACCTGCCGTATCCTGCCAGACAGACCCCCAACCAGATCCCAGAGCCTCCTTTCTGAGGAAGCGGCAATGGTGCTAGGCTGGGCCTGGGGTCCTGGGGCTTACAGTGCCTCGCTGCCACCGGCACTGTTCCTGCGGTGGTCAGCACGGCCTTGGCTGCCCGACACCCTCTCCAGCGCCTGCAGTGCTCACCTGCACCTGGGTCAGCCCAGCTCCTCCTCCCGCACAGGCCGCCAGGTGGGAAAGGCCGGCCACACCCCAGCGTGGGAGCACGTGGCAGCCGGGCCAAGCCTGACCCTGACACCTGGGCAGTGCAGGCTGGAACACTGGCCTGGGCCCCAGAGACCGCGGGATGGGGTGAAGCTGCTCTGCAGCCTCTCCGTTTTCTGGGCAGCAGCACAGGCAGGGGTCAGGCCGAGGCCGGCTTGGGCCGAGCTCCGAGCACCTCGCCCCCAGCCAGAAACACAGCAGCCAGGGCTTGAGGTGGGAGCAGGTGTCCTGGGTCCTGTGGACCCCAGGCTTTCAGCCTCCTTGGTTGGCTTGGAGATAGAATACAAATCTGTGGCCTGGGGACATCTGGGGTGGGAGAAGGTCAGGATGTCTGAACAGTCTGGGGAGAACACCAAGGCCCACGCCAAGAACAGGGACATTAGTGTCGTTTTGGATCCAAGCATGGCCCAAAGCTGTCTGCAGCTGGGCCCCGGAGGGGGTGTAGAGGCTGCCGCAGGCCGGGCCAGAGCCCCCCACGCAGCAAGGCCTCTTAGGCAGCCCTCTGAAGAGGGCAGCCGTGGGAGGGGGCATGTGGTGTGGGCAGTTTGGTTTATGGTAGTGCTATCTCTGCAGGAGCTACTCAGCAGGCCACATGGCCACCGTCCACTGGCTGAGTGCTGCCCTCCCCCGAGGCCAGCAGTGTGTGGGGCCAGAAGGGCCGCTGGTCCGAGACTCGGCTGCTGAGTGGGAGGGGAGGCTCAAGAGGAGGACACCCCGCAGAGGCGCCCCGCAGAGCCTTCTAAAGTGCTAAGCATGCCACGCGCCACCAGGCGACACGTGTCCGGGAGCAGCAGCCCAGGGGAGACCGAGCCTGCAGGTGCAGACAAGCCCTTCGTGAAACAGAGGGGCAGGGAGGGTAGGTCAGCCTGGGACCTGCTGAGCCAGGCCAGGGGCAAGGGCACATGGAGGGAGGGCCAGGGCCTGACCCCCTTCTCTGGGGGCAGGTGGCCTTGCCTGAGGCTGGGCCCTGCTGCCCGATCCTCCTGGGAGGAGCCAGTGGGCGGGAGAGCCCCCTCGCCCTGCCACGGGCTGGGCCTCAGTGACACTGTCCCACCACTGGGAGAGGAGATGGCTAAAGCTGTCCTGACTGGTGGGAGGCCTGGGAGCCAACGCAGCGTTTCCATGGAGACAGCAGCGCAGGGCCGCAGGGCTGAGTGGGGGCTGGGGATGGGAGGAGGGACCAGTGCCTGGTATGGACAGGGTGGGGACAAGAGGGACCTGCTGTCCAAGGAGCTCACAGGGCAAAGAGGGCGTCCTCTGACCGTTCAGGCTTCTTCCGGCCGGGAGCGCTGGAGGCCGGGGCTGGGGCCTCCACGGGGGGCGAGGGGAGGTTGGGAACCATTTCAGCGGCTTTGGCTCTTTCTTCAAGGAATTTATCAAACTCTGCAATACAAAACCAAGGCAGGAGCCAAGATTGGTGGGGGACCAGGCCCATATTAAGGCTCAAACAACCATGTCCTCCCTGCTCCCCACAGAGCGCCACTCGCTCATGTCCACAGGGTCACCCCAGCACAAGCCCCCACCCTGGCTACGCTGGCCTGGGCCACCTGCCAGGGAGGGACAGGGGACGAACCAAAGCTAGGGGTGCCTCTGGGGGCACTGCTGCCTGAGAACTGGATGGCTGCCTCCTCCACCTCCAGGACAAGCAGGGAACCCAGCTATGAGGGGTGTGGGGGGACAAGGACAGTTATATTCCTGTCCCCTTCGACTGGGAGCTTTTCCACCAGAAGCAGGGCAGGGAGAGCTGGAGGGGTGGCCCTACTTAACCTTAGCAGGGAAACCCCCACCCTCACCCCCATAAGCAAGGTTCTGTCCCTGAAGGGGGTCTAGCCAGATGATCAGCCTGAGGGGGCAGTGCAAAGGCCGGCAGGCCAAGGGCAAGTACTGGGGTGGGTAAGGTGGAAGGGGTGAGAGGGGGGCCCCAGGATGTCAGGCCTGGGGAGGCTCCGCATGTGCCCTGTGGACTGCACAGCACAGATCTGGCCTCAGCCGGATTGAGCATTTGTGGGTGGGGCAAACTAGTTAGGAGTGCAGGTCTGGGGATCATGCTGACATGGGATGGCAGGATGTACCTACTATTCACTAGCTCTGTGACCTTCTGAAGGTCACATGCTCTTTCTGACACCTCCCTCACCAGCACGAGGCTGGGATGGGACAGAGACAGGAAGCTCCCGCCCAAGGGGCCAGGCACCAGATGGCCGCCAGCGCCTGTGCACCCCAGAGTCTGGGAGACAGCAACCAACGGGGCCGGGGCCGGTGGGGGGGGGCTGTTGGGAAGCCGAGGCCGACAGGCAGTACCTTCACTGGTGACGCCCTCCTCCAGGTCATCGCCCTTCTGTGGGAGGAGCAGAGAGAACGCATCAGGACCCCACGGGCCCGCCCCTAACCCCCACAGTCCCTGCTCCCCATCCCCAGAGTCCTGTAAGAGCCAAGTACTGTTTGTCTTATTGGAAACACAGAAACTGTTTTCAAAAAGTTAAAACAAAAACCACTTGAGAAGGTTCTAAGTTTTGATCCTCCAGAAAGGCCCAAAGCAAAAATCCAAAAAAAGGTGGAAGTTGGCTCTTGGGGCTGAGCTGTGGGGCAGAACCACAGGAGGCCTGTCCCCACCCATCTCCCCCAGAGGGGCCACGAGGCACACCCAGGGCCCCACAGGAGCTCCACCACTCAGCACTGCTTTGCTGGCCACTGCAGGCTTCTGGGAAGTCACTATGCCAACAGCTAGAGACCACAGAAAGCCTGGAAGGGCCAGAGCCATGGAACCATGGTGCAGGGCCTGACACCAGGCAGCGCCTGGCAGCAGAGCACTGTCCGGCTGGAAGCCACATCCGGTGGCCACCGAGCTGTGCCAGCCTTCTCCTGTGGCCCAGATTCCATCACCTGCTGCCATTCCTAAGGGGCCATGGAGGCTCTGTCTCCTCTTAATGACAGTGGGTCGGACTCGGTTTTGCTGGGAGAACGCAGTGGCCACTGAGACCTCACTGCACTGACAGTGACAAGAAGAGAGCCAGACGGGAAGTGGATGAGGCTCTGGGCTGAGCAGGAGATCCAGCTTCCTTCTTGGCTCTGCCACCGGCCTGCTCTGCATTTTCCCCAGACAGGCCTCTCCACCTTTCTGGGCTTTGGGGTGCCCCTTGTGGAAGGAGAGTCTCGGCCCCTCCAGCCTTGCTGCTGTGAGAGGAGCTCTTTTTTCCAGGCATTCCCTTGGAAAAGGTATAGCAGGGCACTTTCTTCTTCCCATGGCATGGCACCTGGTGACGGGGGTGGGGGTTGGGGGGCAGGACTGTCACTGGGGAAACTGGCCTTCCAGGGAGGCAGCCTCAAGCAGTGGGAAGCCCTGTCTCAGGGTCTGCTCTCTTTGTGTGGGGGGACATAGGCAGCCCACAGCCAGCTAGGCTGATCCTGCGATTAAAGGACTTCCAGATTCTGGGGAGGCGGCTAGGAGCAAGAGATGCGGTATCTCCAGGTCTGGGGCAGCATCCAGCCAGTCCCAGCTCCTGACCCTGGGTGAGCCCCTTTCCCTCCCAGAGGGCGTTTCTTCCTCAGTCTTCTGCCGACAATGTCCACCCGCCTGCAGCACAGGCTGCTGAGAGTAGAAGTGCTTTGCAAGGGGCAGAGGGAGGGACTGGCTCTGAAGCCTGCCTTCCTCAGGGCCTGCTGCACAGCAGAGGCTCACGGTCCTCGTCGCCCCGCCCTGTCTCTGGGGACAAACATCATGGTCCCGGGGCAGGGGTTCTCTTAGATCCAGGACAGAAGATACCGGGGAAGGGCTGTAACAGCAGATTTAATGCCCCATTCCTCTTGGTATATATGTCATGATTGAAAGAAATGAAAAGCAAAAAACAAACTCCCCCTCAAAAACAGACCCCCCTACAAACACACACACACACCCCAAAAAAAACAACCAAAAACAAAAAGAAAACAAAAAACAAGAGAACCCAAGTGCACACACACACCTGAAGTTGAAAAGTAACTGGGGAAGTTGAAAAGTAACTGGGGAAACGTGAGCGTGTTCTGGAGCCAGCTGTGTCCCAGCTCCGCCTCGCGGCCAGCGAGCTGAGGGGCTGGGCTCACAGGCCACTCTGCACAGCTGCCCCTGCAGGCCACAGGGGACCTGGGGTGGGGGGTGGGGGGCAGCTGCGAGGCTCCGAGGCTCCAGGAGCCACACCTGCCCCTGCTCCCCTCCTGCACCACTCCCTGGGGAAGCAGACCGCTTGGGTTGTGCCCGAGGCCTGTCCTTGTCACACCCCACACTTGAAAGAGAAAAGTCGAGTCTCACCAGGTCCGTCCTGAGCCACACCTCAATGTCGTCCATGACAGAGGGCTGCGCAACGGGGATCTATGGAGGCGGCAAGCAGTGGGCCAGGCAGCCGCACAGCCAGGCGAGGGAAGACAGAACACCAAAGTAAATCATCAAACACAACCCCCAAATGAAGCCAAAACGTACACAGAGCAAAAAAACAAAAACAGAAACCACACTGGCACAGCGGGCATGGGCAACGCTAGGCAGCCGCATGGAATGACAGGTGAGGGAAGGGAAGCGTGAGGAGGCCGGCTCAGAGAAGCGGGACTGGCCAGGGGGCGGGGGGGAAGAGGGCAGCACATGTTCTTGAAATGGAGAACTTTTTGACTATGGCGTCCATCCGCACATCAAGGGCTGCTCAGCCCAGGCTGCAAAGCACCGTCTAATCTCAGCAATGCACTGCTCCTGCAGGCTGATTTTGAACTCATCGGTGATGACAACTGGAGGAGCACTGTCTAGTTGCTGTTGACCTAGTCCCTGGGGGCAGGGGTGACTCAGGAGCCACCAGTGGGCCCTCAATCCCCCTGGGGAGGCCGAGCGGCAGTCTGCCCAGAAAGGGGGTTCAGTTGGCCGGGCAGCACCATGGTCAGCCCAGGGAGCCCAGTCAGGCGCTGTCTGCTCACTGGAAGTGTCCTGGGGCATCTCTGAATAGGAGGGAAACACTGGGGTCTGGATGTGGCCTGCACAAGGCAGCACGTTTCACCACCGACAGAAACAAAAACAAAGGCTTCGATGACAAAGGGACGGACTGTGGGGCTTTAGGCATCTTGGTGTCTCCTCAGGAGACTAAGTCGGCCTGAACGCAATGGCTTCCTTTAGTCTTGCCCCTTCTTCCAAGCTTCCGGCTGTCGAAAAGAAGTTCAACTGGGATTTGGGGAGAAGTGGTCAGGAGGTAACTGGGCTCCCCAGCAAATGAAGACATACCTCATGGGTGTCTGAGCAGGGTCCACTTGGGGACACCAGCTAAGGGCCTTGGGGGCAATGTTCTGAAAATACATGTGGCTAGAAATATTTAAGTTGCTGTCAGAAGGTAACCTTTAACCCTCTAGAAGTTACATTAATGAAATGGTTCCTAGCCTAGGCAAATGAGTTGACTGACCTTACTCGAGGTGATCTCTCTTCCCAACTAGCCTGGGTTTGAGAAGTATCTTCACGTGGCTCACTCAGAAGCCCAGAATTTCTAGAAAAATTGCCAGGACTGAGTCTATAGCTGGCTTCACCCCAATGTCACAATCTAGGCTAAGAATAAAATAAGCAGTAAGAGGACTATCTCAGAGTTTGCCAAATCTAAAAAGTAACATGACCTCCACAAAGGAGAACAAAGACTTCCCATCACCAGCCCCACCCTGCTGTGACAAGCCACTCCTTGAGGGAGACGCCTGCCACCCAGGGTCCGGGTGGGCAGTGCACAAGGGAGGTCCCTCCACGCACACTGAGCAGGTGTCTGCACTTTGGCTGCAGTCCTCACACACTCACTCAGTGAGGCTGAAGACCCCTCCCTCTGGTGGACTGGAGTAGCCTTCTGTGCTTGGGCCCAGCTACAGACCCAGCGGGGCAGTTCACACACTGTCGTAACAGCTCAAGATTCCCTGGTTTTATTTTATTTCTTTGACTTACTAAGGACTTAAGAATGTTGGAATGAAAAAATATCAAGGAATTCAAATCACTCTGAAATGACTCCTAGGGACAAAGAACGTGTGACTCTCATGCTGGAGGGGACACGTGCCCAGTGAAGCTACCAAGAGCACTGACGGCAACGCCACCTTCCTCATGAAAAAAAAAGCAGCAGGGCCTGCAGTGTATGACCAGCTCATTTCATGCTTGCTGGCCGGACATGATGACGTGGACACCTGGATGCTTCTAAGTCACAGCGCCAGGCCTCTGGGAGGGCACACCATGCCAGGTTCCCAGAGCTAACGTTTGGAAAGTCTGCCGCGTCTTCAAAGAGAGCACAGCTGGCAGCAGCTGTCGTAGAGCGTGCCAGCTTTCCATTTCTCGGCCTCGGTCCATCAAGGAGAGATGGAAGGCCCATGGGCCTTAAACCTTCAGATTTTGCTTATAATTTTTTTTTGTTACTGTTCAAAAATTAAGTCCTTTGAGGCTGGGATCATGCTCCGGGTTTTCTCCTTTGAGGATTAATCTTGAGAAGCCACAGGCTCAGAAAATAATCACCGACACTGGAGAAACTCACCCCCTAAAGAAAGTTCCCTGAACGCTGAATCACGGGAACACTTTTCGCCCCTCGCCTAGGCCTCCCCACCCCACAGTGTGCTTACAGAAAGCTGTCCTGCAGGTGAGGCCCAGAGCTCACTGGGGTGGGGCCTGGTGAGCCCCTTCCCTCTGGAATCCCTCCTCCTCCAGGGGCTCCAGAGGCTTGGCTTCCCTAAGAAGCCTCCCAGCCTCCAGTCTGGCGTGGAGAGGCAGCAGGAGGGGTGGGGGCTCAGGTAAATATTGGCCTGTTTCCTCATCTGTGAAACATGATGATAGCTAGGCGGTATTTAGCGTTCACCATTCACGATTCCAAGTCCCTTAACTTCCAGGCAGGCGTGTCAGTTTTTGGATTCGGGAACCCAGGGACGGCCCTTTGAGGAAGACTGACTGCTGCAGCAGCAAGGCTCCGCCCTGCCCGCCCCCGCTCCAGACTCACAGCCGTTCGCTCTCGTGGAGGAACAAGTGGTCAGGAAGCTGCTCCCCAGCCATGGTTGTCAAAGATACTGGAGAGAGACCCATGGGACTGGAGGTGGCGATTCATCGATTTGGAATTACTCTACCCAGTGGCAGCACCAGGTCTTTGGAGAAGGTGTGTGCTGACTAGATCAGAGAGGCACAAAGGAAAAGAATCTTAAAATGAGAGGACCTGTTTGGATGCCTACCAAGACTCTGAGAATCGCTGCAAAAAAAGTCCCTGTGGGGAGGGCTCTGAGATGGGATCAATTTCAGATGAAGGTCCACGAGCGACTCACTGGCTGGCACAGCCCTTCCGGGCGGTTAAGCAGACACCTTCCGTCCGCAGTGAGCCAGTAGTGGAGGCTGAAGTCACGACTGCACATGCTTAAATCAAACTTTTTAACAGGTTGACTATCAGTTGTTAAAAAAAAATTTAAAAAGAAAGAAACCCAGGGATGTCAGAAATTACTGGAATTGACTCATTGGAATATGAAAGACACTTGGCCTCGGGGCGCGAACCCCAGGCAGCCAGGGTGCAGGACGACAGTGAAGCCTGAAATAACAGAGGGCGGGGCCGACTGCGCAGGCTGTACACAATGCCTCGGCGACAGGGCCCTCCTGCCCCTCTAAATCAAGGCCATAGGATCGTACCAGGGTGCAGTCCCTCCTCACAACGCAGGTGCCCTCGGACAGACTGATGAGACACACTGCTCCACCAACAGGCCTAGGGGAGCTGCGAAGGGGGAAAAGGGCACTCTCCAGCCTGGCTGATGGAACGGAAGGAGACATCTTGGCTAGAGGAGAGGGTGCCGGCCTTGGTCACTGCCCCGTGGCCTCGGGCATGTCACTGGGCCCCTGAGGCCTCAGTGTTCTCAGCCATCAAAAGAGGGCCAGCCCAGCTTATCCCTAAGAGACTGTGGGCTCTGTCCTGTCATGGTTTTAGAATCTTCTTGGGTCATTATCCAGGCTGAAGCTTGGTCCAAGGGGTTTGAAGAAGAATGAGTTGGAGGAGGGAGACAGAAATGGAAAAAGATATGTGAAGAGAGAAAAATAAAAGAAGCCACTCTGGGAGCACCCTCCACAAAGACCAGGATCTAGAGCTAACTCCCTCTGAGGACAGGCAGGCAGGGCTGGCTCGGCAGAGGCAACGGCGAGGTGCGCCCGGCCCACCAGCCAAGTCCAAGGAGAAACTGGCATGTGGGTGCCAGCGGCAGATGGGGACCATAGCGGTGGGCAAGCTCTCTGCTGTCAGCTGGTCCCCAGTTGCCTACAGGCAGGGTAGCTCTGCTTAGGGAGCAGGGGTCCCCTGTCCAAAGAGAAGCGGTGCTGACATGGCCTGGTCACAGCCAGTGCTCCATGTGACCTTGGGCTGGCTGGGTCTGGGGTCCTACAGGTCTGAGTAGGGAGCCCCCACTGCCATCCCAAACCTGGGCTTTGGCAGCATCATCTTTTTACTAACCTACTTCTGGCTCTGACGGCTTCTGTGACTTACAGTCATTCACTTCCAGACAGGTTCCCGGGTGGCCCCAGCCTGTGGGGGACACTCCTCTCCAATCACAGCCAGAAAGAGGCCGACAGGCTGGAGCGGGCAGGGGAGAGTACGCACACCAGCTGTCTCTGGGTGGGCTCGCTCGTGACAGTTCTCGGGGCTTTCTTCAACTGGTCAGGGGACTGCTGTTAACTTTGGTGCCAAAAGTCCCATGGGGGTGAGGCTCTGTCTCCCATCGCCCCAACCTCCAAGGAAACCTAACAGTCCGATTTCCAATGCAACAGAGCCATGCCTGCAGCTCTGGAAGGTGTGAAATCCTCCCACAAGGCCTCCACTGCCACCTCAACATGAGGCATGGTCTGCACACCCTTTGGCTTCTCTCTATAGTACAAAAAGTTTCCAAATAAAGAATCTGTACCTGGGGGGTTTGGAAAGACTCAGGGTTCTACACTACGGGAAATAAGGCAAAGCAATTAATGTACATCATTTAAAAGAAAAACGTTGCAGCCAGGCGGGAGATACCAGGTTAGTGGTTAGTTGGGTTTGCTTCTGGGGAGTCGGAGACTGGAGCTCTAGGAGGAGACAGCGTAGTTGGGGGGTGGCCTGTGTGGACAGAGGCAGGCACCACCCCCAGCTGCCAAGGCCACACTCAGGGTAATTTTTGTGGGCAGTTTTTTTTTTTTCCCCTCCCCAGGATTAACAGGCAAAAGGACACATGGCTGGAACCTCCCAATTTGGACAATTGAGTGGACATGGTCTCCAGGAGTCCTGCGCTACAGCCACCCGCACATGTTGGCCAAAGCACCAGCCCTTCCCTGAAGCAGCAAACGAGGGGCTCGGGTAGCCCTCGTCCCTAAGAATGGCCATGGGGCCGGGCGCAGACCAGAGCGGGCAGGAGCGTGCGCTCTGACAGGCAGAGAGAGACAGCCCGCCAGAGCGTGGCTGAGCTAAGGTCACCAACTCCCAGCCCCATGGCTCTGACGGCTCAGCACGGCCCAGAGCCTTGCACGCCGGCCCTGCCTCAACACGCGTCTCCTGGTCACGGCCTGGCACAGTCCCTGGGGGGGGCAGCTCTGCTTCTTCCCCGGGACGTGTCCAGTGTCTCTCCGACTCCAACTGCGGGCAGAGGCCTCTGCTTTCACTGCTCTTCTCCCCTTCCTCCCTCTGCAGCGCCCCCGCTGAGGGGCACCACACGTGCAGGCCTTCACTGTCTGCGTGAGGGGGCTGGTGCGGCTGCGGCGTCGCTGAGGGGTTGTGCTTGCCCCAAGGCAAGCCGCCTGGAGCGAGGGCGCCCTCTCCGTGGGCACCGGCTCAGGGCCACCTGACCAGACGAGGCAGGAGAGACCCTCCCAGGTCTGTGTCCCAGGAAACCTTTACTTCCTGAGAAGTGCATTTATGATACTCAACTCTGTGGTTTCACCTTTTTATTCTGTTCCTATTGTGTTTGTGTGTGTAAGTGGTCTCAGATCCTTCTGGGGGACATGGTGGCATAGGCCACTGCTATCCTATAGTAGAGTAGAGCCCTCCAGTCTAGGATTGCCAAGTTGACAGGCTGCAGGGGCTTCACCAGCTGGTCAGGTGCTTTGTGTCTCTTCTCTGGGAAGCGAAAACCCCAGCAACTGCGCTCACCCGGGAAAAGGGAGCGCTGTGGGCCTCCCTCACTCCCGAACATGCTTGGACCCTGAGGCCCCCGGGCCCGGAAAACCAGAGCAGGTGTTTTCTGGGGCTGGAAGCCTGTGGCTTAAGGAAAGTATACAAAGATAGGAGGAGAAAATTTGGCACCCAGTCAGAAGGAGAGAATGGCCTTGTACTGTCTGACTCACAAGGGCTTAGCAGGTGACACAGGTAAGCGCTGGGGGGACAACGGGCTCTGCTCAGCTGGTGACCTCTCACCATTCCTTGGGTTATGAGCCAGCTGTCTATGGGCTCCAGGTCAGAGTCCCCACCTTTAACTCTCTTCTGGATGGAGGACAGAAAAGTCCCAGAAAGAAAAGTCACAGCGAGGCCCATGATAAAGAAGCAATAGTATATATCTCACGGAAACAGAAGTCCCTGTTCAGAGTCGGCCATCTGACTCTGTATCATGTAAGGATATGTGACCCGATGCACCCCCCCACAGCGTTCCCCCCTCACATACCTGGAAGATAGAAGTTTAGTAACCGAGAACCTCAACAGGGTCACGTACACTCAGCCCGGCGCACGCACTGGGAAGTCTCTGTGAGGCCACAGAGCTCGCCCGGGGTGGCCCCTCCCAGCGAGGGCCGGGGCAGTGGTGGTGGGCAAAGGGCCGGCTTATTGAAGAACCAGCTCTTACAAAATAATTTCTACTTTCTTTTAACTTACTTTTGCTTTTTTCCCCCTTTTTCCTCCTTAGTTACCTGTGGGTTCTTTTTCCAAATTCTTAACTTGAACTCTGAATTTGGGTATATTACTTCTTTAAAAATTGTTTTCTAATCTTCATCCAAAGATATGTTTATTGACTTTAGAAAGAGAGGACATGTGGGGGGTGGAGAGAGAGAGGCATCGATCAGCTGCCTCCTATATGTGCCCCTGCTGAGGGTCAAACCTGCAATCAACTGTTCTGCCCAGCCAGGGCACCTTTATTTTATTTTTTATTTTTTAATGATAGAAGTATTTAAACTTAAGACAACTGAATCTGGCTGCACTGTGGAGGTGTGGCTACACAATACCCCCGTATTGTATTCCCAATTTTTCTCTTTACCCATTTCTCATTTCCAGGCCAGCATGGCTCAGTATACAGCAGAACCTGGACACACGTGAGTCAGCATGTGAGCACACAGGTACATGAACAGAGATACACGTACAGTCATGACAGGCATACAGGCACACAGAGACACAGACACAGACACACAGGCACACATGGACACACACAGAGACACAGAGACACAAAGACACACAGATGCAGACACAGACACACACAGGCACACACGGACACACACAGAGGCACACGGACACACAGGTACACACAGGCACACACACACAGACACACGCAGGCACAGACACACACAGAGACGCAAAGACACGCAGAGACACAGATACAGACACACACGAATGCACACAGCGACACACAGAGACAGAGACACACAGACACACACAGGCACACAGACTCACACAGAAGCACACAAGTATATACACAGGCCCATGGACACAAAAACACAGACACACACACAAATAGAGACAGGCACAGACACAGACACAGGGACACACAGAGATGTGCACACACAGACACACAGCTAACATGAAGCCTGCCTGCCCGCCCTGCCTCACCGAACAGTAAACATGAAAGGTAATCTGTCTGCCATCACGTGGAAAACAAGCTGGAGTCATTAAGACCTTTGAAAAAGGAGACTGGCCAAGCCACAGGCCTAGACGGTGAAGGTGGGCAGCCGGCCTCGTCTCCTGGGCTCGGACCCAGGCATGGGCACTGGCGATGGCAAAGGAATGGTAGGACAGTACTGGTGCGGATGTGCAGGACCTAAAGACAGAGTGAAGCAAACCAGGGTGGCCTGGTGGAGGAGTGGGGCTAGGTGGAGGGATGCCCTCCTCTGGCAGGGTTCTGGTGGGTCCTCAGCCTGGCTCCCAAACGTACTCCCTGGATTAGTTGGGAGGATATTCTAAGTAATGGGAGAATCAGAACCATGGCCACTGCACAGATTCTGGGGGTCCAGACCTCAGGTTCAGGGGGCACTGCCCACCCTTCTGTGGAAAGGCAGAGTACTGAGAGGCCAAGGCCACTGGGCTGGCTCTCCTGTGCCCCCTGGTGGCCAGTGCACAGGGCCGCATAGCTTTCTTATCAAGTCAGAAGGGCAAGGGGTCCCTGCCCACCTACCCCTCACACCACGAGCTTTCTGGAGGCGACCAGGCCACAGCACTGCTGCCTCTCAGGTCCATGTGGACAGGGGCTGCAGCAGGTCGACCTCCCCATCCAGTAGACAGAGGAGCACTGCCCTTTTCTAGCATAGCGGGGAGGTCTTGGGAGTTCCAGCCCTCCCCTCCCCCGCCCCTATAAACAAACATTCATTCACACGAGTCCACACCCATTTCTTAGGCAAAAGGGGGACAATCTCAGGAGAGGCACTGAGACACAAATCCTCTCCCCTGCAAAGACCTGAAATTCGACAGAAACCAGGGTGCCCCTGAGGCTCTAAAAGCACCTCCTTCCACTTCCAAGTCCCACTGCCTTCAGCTCTGGTTCTTCCAGAAAAGGAGTTTCCGGGAACACCTTCCTAGCTCCACCCCCCAGCTGCTCCTCCCACGCCTCTGGCTCCTCTCCTCTGTGGTGAGGGGGTGCTGCTCCCCAAGGCCAGCTACCAGTGATCAGCAAGACAGGGTTCCTGCCAGCATTTCCCTTCCTTCCTGGTAGGGCCATTCTTTTCTCAGAGCACTGCCTACCCCCAGGGCACTGTAGCATCCGAGGAGAGACCCTATCTGGCCTATAGGAGACCTGTGCCCTGAGTACCCGGGGCCACCATGGTAGGAGGACCAGGGTCCTGGAGTCGGGCTTCCTAGAAGTGGACCCCTGCCTGCTGTCTGCTTGCTGGGCTGGGCACCTGTTTTCTCTCGGGTGTCATGGGAAAGCTGACCCTGGGTGTCACCAGCCACCAGAAGGGGTGAGGACTCTGTGTAGTAAATGGTGCTCTCATCCCAGTCTTCCCCAGCGTGTCCCGCCCTCCATGCAAGCCAGCTGCTGCGAAATCATCCAGCCGGCTTCAGCAAACTGCCTGGCTTCCCCTCCAGAGGCCTCCACAGAAAAACAGGGTTCAATACTTACCACTTCGGAGATGTGTTTTCGACTGTCGAGGGCAGAAGCAAGTCCTCCTACAGCCTGGGGGTCCTCGTAAGTTACCCTGGAGATGAAGCAGCACGAGCAGAGTCAGTACCCCAGTGGCACCTTTCCTCACATGTCCGTGGCATTTGGGCAGAGGCCAGGGCGCATCTGCTGTTCTCACTGCCACCAAAACCAGGAGGCCTGCCCGGGTTCCAGTACCAGCTCAGCCTCTCATCTCTGGGGTCAGGACGCTATGAGCCTCCACGTTGCCCCCGTGACAATACGAAGGCATCTGTAAAGCTCAGTGACAGGGTATCAGAAGTGCCCTGAGACTGCTCAGAGGGGGAGGTGAGATAAAGGCAAAGTATTATTCCTTCTTATAATTAATTAACCTTATAATTAATTAATTAATTTTTAGAGAGGGGAAGGGAGGGAGAAAGAGGGAGACAAACATCAATGTGTAGTTGCCTCTCGCAAGCCCCCTACTGGGGACCTGGTCCACAACCCAGGCATGTGCCCTGACTGGGAATCAAACCGGTGGCTCTCTGGTTCGCAGGCCAGCACTCGATCCACTGAGCCACACCAGCCAGGGCATATTACTCCTTCTTATTTTAAAAGCAGCAGCCTCAGTGGCATTTGACAAGAAAGCTCTGGGATTGCGGCCTGTCACTCATTCTGGTGGTTATCTTCCTTTGCTCCCTTGCCCCTTTCACTGTGTCCATTTCAAAAGCAACATTTGCTGGTGAAGGGTGCATGGGGCCTTGGGTCTCTGGTCAATCTGCTGATTCCTGAGCATGGGACTCAGAAAGCTGAATGCACTGATGCTGAACCCCTGGGCAAGGTTGGGCAAAGTGTTCCTCACCTGCGTGTAGGCTGAACGGAAAGCTCCAAGCCTGTCCCAGTGCCTCTCTGAGGTGCAGGGAATTATCTATTTTGGAATAAAACCCCCAATTCTACACGGCTCATCCTGGCCAGAGCTGCTGTCAGGGAAGCTCCTGCCCACAATGCTGGGCAGGAGAGCCTCGCTGCTGGGACCCAGTTCAGTCCCACCTGGCTGCACCCTCCTGGCTCCCGGCTCCTCCTCCAGGTAAGGTTTCTGCAGCAGCAGCACAAGCAAAGGGAGCAGCAGGGCGCTCTCTCCTGACTAACAGGAGAAATCCCACTACAACCAACCCCCAGGCAGGCAGGGTTGGCGTTCAGCCAACATCTGTGTCTACTGCCAAGTCCTCACAGCCATATTTCAAAGTTCTAGGCAGTCCCAGACCTGGTAAATAAAAGGCCTCTTTGTGTTGGCCCGTGACCAGGCCGGGATCAATCCTCCCCCAGTATCTCCCGAGAGCCACAGAAATGACCCTACATACGTCTTGCGTTGCTCGGCCAAGGAGTTCCCTCTTGTCTGGGCAAACATGTCAAAGCCATCATGAGGGTGACACTGCTGGAGTGAACTAAGGGTGCCACTGACGCTCTCTGTCCCCAAGTCTGTGACAAAAACAAAAACAAAAACAAAAAAATAACAATACAAAGGGAAGATGAGAACAGAACATGGATCATGAACTTAATGGAGGGTCCCCAAACTAGGACGCCAGTCAAACAGGTTAAAGTTCCAGGGGTGGGGGACAGAGGACAGGCATGTGGACACAGGACTTTCCTCAGCACCTGCAGGCCACCATGTGCAGGAGGGCCACAGGTGGGGGCCAGGTGGAGAACCACCATTGGCCCCGAGCTGCTCCATGAGGGGAGGCCGTTAGGAACACCAAGGAGACTGCTGGGGGTATGAAGGTGGAGCCAGGGGCCAGCGGTCCCCGAGGTCTCCTGGAATGCCTTATCAGGGGCTCCCTCATGAACGCAGTTACAGTGTCTGAGGACCTGGGCCATTTAGTGACTTGCCAAATATTTTGCAGATGCCTAGCATGTTCAGAACAAGAGCCTGAGTGGACCAAACTGAATCTGATGTGCTCCTTCCTCTCAAGGGATGCACAGAGTAGGTGGGAGGCAGGCAGACAACAGTAGTACTTAGCTTCAGATATCGGAAAAGACCTCAAGCTGACATATAATGGGGCTTTAAGTACAAGTGGGACGATGCTTCGGGGAGAACAGGTCAAAGGTAGGCAGAGACAGAGGCACAGCGCCTGGAAGTCTACGTGTGTGACGTGAGCAGTGGTCAGGGGGCGGGGGGCTGTGGGGAGAGGCTGGAAAAGCAGGTGCAAGATGGCCAATAACAGGAAAAGGAACTGATGGAAAAAACATTGGACCTTTCTGAAGAAGGGAGGCAGCCTAATTCAATTTGAATTTTGGATATTAAATCCGGTGGCCATATGCTGGATGGATGGAAGGTAGAGAAGCCTGTTCTAAAGGAGAAATAGGAGCACAGACAGGGGATTTTGAAAAGCCAGAAATAAAAGCTCAATTCAATGGGCATGAGATGCAGGTGCAAAGATAACATGTTAAGCAACAGGAAAGCAGGAAGAAGAGCGCTGAGGGCCACGCTTGTCATCTGGGGACTTGGCCCTAGCCGCTTGCTGGCGCCACGTTCTGCATCTGCAGCGCCCGGGGTCGCAGCTGCTCTTAAACAGGGCGGCGCTGGAGGAGCGGCGCTTCTGGTTCACGGTTCCAAACGATGGAACGCTGGGGGCTGCTGCTAGGTCAAGGACAGCGAATGCATCAGTGCCAGCACTGCTTGTTGCCAAGCCCGTGGCTGGCATCGCCAGGCAATCACAGACGCGTCCTCCAAGCCCAGAAGCGGCTTCAGCACCTTCTCAGACCTGTGTTCCAAGCAGCCAGTGAGCTGAAGCTTATTTGCCATCCTTGGCCTAGTTGGTATCGAGAAGGAAACCGCTTCGACCATAAGGAATATTCCAGATAAAAAGACAGCAACCACCATTCTTTTAAAAAGTAAAAACTTCCCGTTCTTTGGAACTCCCCCAACCCCTGCTTTCTAACACAGGTTTAAATTTTAAGTTCAGGGAAAGAAGTTATGAACTGAAGGTGGTATGACTGGCCAGGATTCAAGTGGGCACTTTCCCATGGACTTCCCAAAAGGCTCTCTGCAGGCCTTCCGACCAAGAGAGGGAAAGGGGCCTCAGCCCAGCTCACAACCAGGCAGTGGCCCGCGAAGGAGGGCATACACGCCCCCACGGGATACTCACCCAAGCCAGCAAGCTGGGATGAGAGGGAAGATGTGGGGGCCGTGTTCCCCACCATTGGGCTCACCACGGCTGGAGACCCTGGCCCCAGGTCTATCAAGTTGTCTTCGGTCACTTCGTTCAGTGCCTGTCGGAGCATGAAGTGGCAGTGAGGTCCAGGGCCCGTGTCTGCCGGTCTCCCACAGGCACCGCGCAGGGTCCCAGTGCTACACCAGTACAGGAGCCAGGCAGTGCTTCTCACCCTGACATCAGGGGCCCCCTGTGGGTCCTGGCTATTGGTGAGCGACACACCCCCTCAGAGTATGCAGGGCTGAGTCAGTCACCAGGACGGTGGGGGCGTTGTGGCCACATCCCCCCGGGGATGTGCCTGCTAGCTCTTGCTCAGTGTCCCAGCAACCTGAGATTGCTCTTCAGTTAACCAAATATTTAAACCCAGTAGGAAAAAAAAAAACAAAAAAAAACAAAACAGAGGTGAGACCAAACTGAGGCAGCTTCTGGTCTCCGGAGACAAGAGAATTCTGAATACTTACTCCATTACTGGCATTTGGAACCAATCGGCCTGACCTGTATCGCTCGAACCTACCGGGAAGGAGACACAGAGAAGAGAGGGTGAGGGGCACTGCGGTGCTCGCCGGCCCTGTGAGGAGCTTCTGCGGGCAGAGGTTCCAGGAAAGGAGACCAACCAGGCCCGTTTGGGGGGCTAGGGGAGCAGACCCATGTATACACTTCACTGTGCCTTCCCCAGGGTGGGGCTCCCCCAAGGAGGCCCAGTTGCCGGCCTCGCCCACGGGCACCCAGATGTGAGGGAAGAAGTGGCACATCCAGGGGGCCATTAGAAGCGCTCCCAGCCATCCCCTCCCTCATACCCTGGCCCAGGTGTCCCTCTTGCCCCTGGCAGAAGAGGTTGTCCAACCATTTATCTGGGGGCAAAGCCAGGCACAAAGCCCTATGTCACAGAGGGCAGGTACCTGGAGGGGAAGACAGGCACAGGCCTCTGGCCTGGTGAAAGGATCCCCGGGAGGGGCCGCCGGCCGGCCTCCACACCCAGCCCCCCGGCCTGCTGGCTGCAGACTGGCCGAGGATGGGACTTGGCTCCCAGCAGCTGCAGGAACCCTCAGGTCTCTTACCCACGATATTTTCATGTGAGGGGCAAGGGATAGAAGAGCAATTGTGAGGGTGTTTGTGGGTTCCTGTCACATTTAAAAACTCGCAAATGCCAGAGGTAAAGAGGTAGCCAAGAGACATCCTGCAGCTGGACCCTGGGGAAACCACTTCCCTGGGATCCGCTCTCCACGCTGGGTTCCCGCGTGCTGGCGTCACGCCTGCAGAGCAGGGATCTCCACAAGGAACAATTTGGTAAGGAAGTGTGCGCTGGCTGCGGTTTTAAGAAAGACTCGTGTGGGTTTTTCCAACCATGGTCTATAAAGAGGAGTATTAGTGCGTCTGAAGAGTTTCTCACTCTGGAGTGCCTTTCCCACACCATCTGGCCAGAATGGTGCTGCAGGGCTGTTGGCCTTAGGCTTCAGTTCTGAGTTTGTGCTAACACTGGGACTGGCTGACTCGGGTGAAAAGGCCCACAGTAGCTCCTGTCTTTCTATTCTAGAAAGGGCTAAAATGGGTCTAACAGGCTAAAAGTCAAGCCCATGTAAAGTGGAGAAAATGGAAGCACGTGGCAAGACCAAAAGGTCTTGGGCTGGGAGCCAAGGCACCTCGGGTTTGCTCCTACTCTCCAACTGGCACATCCCTGGGTGGCCCCATGCCCTTCCTGCAGAGGTTTCTTCAGCTGTCAGGTGGACACAAGGTCGCCTTCCCCTACTGCCACAGGTGAAGCTGAGACAAAGACCAGGGTTGTGACGGCCCCAGCAAAATCACCCTCAAAGATCCCAATGCAAATAAACATGTCATAATAACCTTAACTTGCGTCACACCCCCGAGTCAGCAAGGGGCAGGGCTCTGAGTCTCCAGGGGACCTGGGGTTTAAGCCTAGAAGGAGGTGAGCCCGGTCAAGGTGCCTCCTGGGCCAACACTGGATAACTTGGGCCAGGTGATCCCGGAAGGCCAGAGGTGCCCCATCAGAGTGAGAGATGGGCATGAGCTTGCGTTACATCTCCCCCGGACGATGCATCTGAGTAGGATGCTGTGCGTATTTTCTGGGGGGAGGCTCTGAAGGGGAAAAGGATGTGTGAGTTTGTCACCTCGAGCCCAGAAGTGATCTGGCTGAGGGCAGGGCTGAGTGTGAGTGTCTTCCTCCGCGGAAGCATGCCAGAACTCACGCCTTGCCTGCCTCTGCACACACTAGACACAGTGACGTCTGCAAGGGGGAAAAACCTCGGTCCTTTCAAGGATGAAAAAGAGAAAATCTTTTTCCCTTAGTAGAGATTGTATCCCCTTTAATGCTTTCCAAATTCAAAGGTTCCTCACAGCAGCAGGTGCAGAGGCTCCAGGGTCTCCAGGTGCGCCCCCCTGACCCCCCCACACAGGGACTGGGCGGGGGAGCGAGGCAGAGCAGCCTGAGGTTCACAAAGGGCAGAGCCTTGTTCTTTGGTCACCTGCCTGCTGCTGGGCTCCCTGGAGAACAGAAGCATTTTCCCTGCCATCTGGGGACAAATTAGCATCTGTGATGAGTATTTTCCAAATCTAATCTCCCTCTCCCTTCTGTTTATGCCAGAAATCCCTGTTGTGGTGATAATCTTTCCGGGGGAGAAGGGGTCGGCTCCCACCTCTCGTATCTGAGGAAGACGTTGTTGAGGTCATCGTTGACGTGCAGCAGCTCCTCAGTGACCTCCTCATTGGACACGCGGGAGATGAGCTCCACGACGCGCTGCTGCATGGCCCGGCAGGTCCGGTTCAGCTCCTAGGGGGACACGTACCTCTGGCCACCTGCTGGCTGTGCTTTTTGTCACATTCTAATTCTTTCGGGAAAATGTGTACTGCTTCTTAAAAATCACAGCAGAAGTGCATTCTTGTCCATAAAGGCAGGCGTGTGCAGGACACAGGGCAGAAAGCCTCCCTCAAGCCTCCTCTAAACTTCAGAGGAGGGCAGTTCTTCCTCAGCAGACAAATGTGCACACCTATGGACTGTTGGGTGTCCCAAAGTGCATGTTTGTACAAACCATTTTTAAAATATAAGATATGATTCTTTGCAGCTTGCTTTTTCTCTTGAACAGAATATTCCAGGCACCTTTGCCCCTCACTTCATACAGACTGTCTCATCTCTTTGTGTGTGTGTTATTATGTATCATGACACTGTTCTATTTGGGGGCATTCGGCTATGGTCTTTCTTTTTTGGTCGGCCCAATTAAGGAAGCAATGGGCATTTGTATACATACGTGCTTATGCACCTGCACCAGCACCTGCCTGGGATGAGCCCCTAGCGGTGGGGTTTCTGGGGGACAGGGTATGGTCATGTAGAAAACTGGTTGGTAAAAGACCCTCGGAAACCTGAGATCCGTTTACATGCACTTGCAGCATCAGAGGTGTGCTTTCTGACACCATTAGGTGTTCGGTGCTGAAGTGGGATGAGCGTCCCAGGCTGGATCCAGTAGGTAAGGGTAAGGCAGGGGGTTCGCCAGGTCCACCCACCAGGGAGGATGTGGATCACAACCTGCCAGATACTGGCCTGGACACTGCTCTTGCTGCCATTCTCCCACAACTGCTCACCCTGCGGGGCCCCTCCCAGGGAGTGGGGCAGTTGACCACGTGGGTCTGTCTAGAAGCACCCCAGGACAGCTGTATTTTTTCAAGACGCAAGGCACCCAGGGTTAGGCAACTGGGTATAAGAGTCTGGCGTTCACCGTAAACCAGGGAGTCTCCACGAACGCTTCGTCTGGAGACTCCCTGGCTTGCCAAGTCCTTGGGCTCCGTTTCTCTGGTTTTGGAAACACTGCCCTTTGTCTTGGTTCTACCCTGTTGCTAGTCCTCTGCACAGCCAGAACCGGGCTGTCAGCCTCTCTTGGTCAACAGGGACAGCAAGCCCCATGTCTGGACCTCCTGGGTTTTTCTAGGACACTCTCACTCATGGCTCTCTTACGATTACCACTCTAAGTTTTGGAGGCAGCAGGGTCACCCACGGCAAAAGGAGGGCTTCCAGCAAATCAGGGGACACTCGTAACCCTTCTCTCCCCACCAACCTGGCGCTTCAGGAACTAGCTGTACTCAGGCCAGCCCGGCAGAGGTGGGTGGTAACATGCCGTATGGCACCCTGCACCCCCCACCCCCGGGGCAGCGGAGATGCAGTGTAGGGTGGGTCAGAGCCAGGGCTGGGTCAGAGGGGAGAGGACAAGGGCCTTGACTCTCAAGTGCCCTGGATCCTTGCTTTGCCCCCACCCCCAGCTCCCTGTCCCTGTCCTTGCTCAGTTATCGCCACCGGCTCTGCAGGCCTCCTACGCCCTCTGGGATTACTTCTCCCTGGGCACAGCAAGGGGGTGGAGAAACGGTGAGCCTCTGCGGGGGCCCACTGAGGTGGCTTCACGGTACGGGGCTGGGGGCACCCTGCCCTATGGCTACCAGGATGGCTCTGCTTTTATGCATTTTAAACATTTTGGTTCTCCGTAGTATTTTATTTGTGGAGAAATGGGTTCCAATACTTGACAGAAATGTTTGGAAAACGGCAGACGATTTCTGAGACCCCTGCCAGCTCTAACCCCAGAGGCAGAACGAGACCCCACGGCACAGAATGCAGTGATGTCATGGAGTGTGGGCACCACAGACGTCTGCTTCAGCCTTGCGTTTGCTGCCTTTAGGGGGCTGGGGGAAGCAGTCCTGACCCCACATGCAGAGGGGCACCCAGAGCGGCTGGCCTGGGGCTGCTGAATCAGGGACCCCCCAGAGGGGTCTCTGCAGAAAGGAAGCATTACCGTCTCCATGTTTTAACTTGTTAAGTTATTGTCTTAAAATACATTTAAACAGGAAGGAAAAAGACAAAGAGATCGAAGGCGAGAGGAGGACCAGAATGTTAAGATTTCTGCCACCACAAATGCCAGCTAGCAGCCCGCACAGCCTCCCCAGGGTTACCTATAGCCAGGCCATTGCAGGCGCAACTGGGGAACTTTCCCTTGCCCCGCCACCACCTCCACACCTCCAGACAGTGCCTCTCCCTGTATGAGGACGCAGACGCAGAGAAGCCTCTGCTTGCCCAGGTGGCCCTTCCTACTGGGCAACAGCTGGGACAAGAAGCTCGTCAATGTTGATGATTTCAGCGTTGGTCTCCTTCTGTCTAGTTCTCAACAGAGAGGGAGAACAGCTGGTTACTGTTCTCTGTGCAAAAGCCCTTCATCTATCAGAACATCTTATTAAAATATCCTCTCTTTTCTAATTACTCCCAATGCCTTTCTCTCTTCTTCCAGGGCCACTCACTCCCCCTCCTCCCAAGACCACTTTTGCATCATCATGACGGGTGTCCTCTGAACCTTCTCCAAGTTTCAAAGAGCATGGAATAAGGTCCCGAAGATCTGCTTCCTAGAACTGAAAGGAGAAGGGAGGGAGAAGAAATTCTCTGTTAAAGAGAAAGGGGGAATAATGAAGCTAAACATGGGAGAACAAACTAGATTTCTCTAGAGAAATAATATGGCCTGGTCAGCCAGTCTTTTGTTGAAATGAGATGCAAGAAGAAAGCAGGAAGAGAGAGAGATGCCTCCTAATTGCTACTTGAAGAAACGACGTGGAGGAAGGCTTGTTTTCTTACCTGATGGGTGGTCATACAGGCATGCTCAGTTCTGGCATCATTGAATTAATTGAAAGTTATTATTAATTGAAGACAAAATTCAAGAAGTTAATTCGAAAGAGATAGAAGGTATCGAATGACAGTATCGAGATCATTAACAGTCCAAAAAGTTCGGCTCACAGGCTGCAGCTAAGGGAGCGAACTTGAGCAGACATCGGTGCACACACGGCTCAGCAGCCACACGAGAAAGAGATGAAGGATTTTCAGTGGATGTCTTCAGTGGATGGGAACTGCCTGGTCACCTACAAGGTGGGCTGCCAACAGCCACACCTGTACCACACAGCGACTGGACTGTGGGCAGTCTTCACTTGTTTAAGGACCTACCATGTGAAAGAGAAATTCATTTTCTATTGTTGTTCAAGAAGACAGGCCAGGGCAGCAGTTACAGGGAGACAGACTTCAGCTTGATGGGCCAGATATAATCACAGCAGCTCTGACTTGCGGAGGACTTGCCTGTGTCTGGCCCTGTGCTAACACTAGAAATAGGCAGTTTCCCGTTCCTCCCTGGCAGTGGTGATTACTCCAAGCTCCTAAGGGGAAGGGACTTGCTGGCACCGCCCATCAGTGGTTGGACCCAAGCATGAACCAGGGACACCTTGGCCCTCGCCCTTCCTGCCCTGTTGTGCTGCCAGTATGTCCAACCAGTATGCGCTTTTGGAAATGACACACTTCCAAGGGCTGACCTGAACAGCCTGTTGCTGAGGATGTTAAGGAAGACGAGGCAGGCAAACTGCTGTCAGGGGAATTGGAGTGCTGTGTAGAGCTGGACCAGCTGCCCACAATGTCTCTCCCAACTCGGAGCAAAGGGCTCTGCACGCTGAGAGGAGCTGCCGGCTGCTTCTGGGTGCTCTGCCTCACTTTCCCCGGGAGCTCCAGCTAAGCTGACAACACAGTGGAGTGGAGGAAACTTGGTCTCCCTCAACCACAAGTTACTCCCACAAAGGCCTCCGGCAAACTGGTCTCCCCACAAAGCTTCTCTGCGGCTCTGCAGGGCCGTGGTGAGGCTGCACCTGAAAGTGCTTTGTGACTCACAGGAAGCAATGGGGACATAGCCTGCTCATAATTATGGTCAGTAACACCAGCGCATCCCAGGGCTGACACCTCCAATTTCCTCTCTTCCCATTTCCTCCACCTCCTACCCAGCAATTTACACTCGAGACAGGAGCCGCTTTTGTTGGCGTGAACATTTGGGTTGGTGACAACAGTGTTTATTTCCATGGCCCTGGCCAGCACTGTGAGCTCTCTAGACAGCTTCCACTCTGAGCAATCTGGCCGCCCTCCAACCTGACTGAGGGGTCCTCGGGGCACATTCTGATCCTGTCACTTTCCGAGCAGACTGTGCCATTTTCCCATGTGGAAGGCTCACTGTTCAGCCTGGCCCTGACCCATGGGAGATCCTGCCTGGCTGGCTTCTGAATGATGGGGGAGAAAGAGGAGGGACGACGTCAGGAATGACTGAGAGTGAGGCCGGCAGCCAGGGGAGCCGTGTCTGTTCACACGGAGCTGCCTGGCTCCTGAATCTTCCACGCTGAAAGGACAGCCTCCTGCTGGTCCCCAGCACCATTCTTTCCTGCTTGATTTATAAGACAGCAGTGCGGGTTGGTAGGCTCAGAGTTGGAACAAAACAGAGGGAAGGAAAACGTCATGGGAAGCAACCTATTTTTGAAAACTGTGAGCTGACGCCAGGAGATTAGGTTCTGTTTGTCTTGGCTGATGGGTTTGTTTTAAAACACACACACACACACACACACACACACACACACACACACACGCAGACAGAGGATTCTCGCTGTCTGGGTCTGCTCTGGTTGTCTGGAGGCGTGCTGGCTTTGCTCAGCCTTCCCACTGCTGCCAGGAGCTCAGTTCTGTCCACTGTGAACCCCTCAGGAGCAGGAATTCTGATGCTGATACAGCATAGAGCTGCTTCAAGAAGCGCTCTGAGTTTCTATCCTGTTTCCGGACTGATCTCAGACCCCAGTGCCTTGGGTAATGCCCGGAAGAAACCCCACCACGGGCTGGGAATGCAGGCTGAGGACACACGGATGGGATGCTGGGTCCCACAGAGTGTGGCATGTGGACAGCTGGACCTGCTCAGCTGAGGTAAGCCTGGTGTGCTGCCAGAATCAGGGTGGGGTCTGGGGACCAGGGAGGAGCAGGCAGTCATCATGTATCCTGGCCCCAGGAGCAGCCCAAACACACGGTTTCATGGAGATGAGCTGTTCTCCTGTCTCCCGCACTAAGCTGTGAGCTCCCCCAGAGCAGGGGTCTTGGCCCGTGCATCTCCAGGCCTCTGGGGCTTTGCTCTGTGTTAGGCCCAGAGTAAGCCTCCATCCGTCCTCTCCCCCAAGGAGCTGATGGCTTCAGAGGATAAAGGGGGCATGACAAGGAACAGCTCAAGACCAGCAGTTTGTGTGGCTGAAGGACAGGAACATCAGAGCCGAGCCTTCCCAGGTGGCAAGTGTGTGCTGACACCAGGGTGGGAGGTGTGGCCCGTAGGGGCCGAGACTGACAGCTCTGAGTACAAGACAAGAACAGCAGCAGAAGGCATGTCATGAGGACTCAAGCCAGTGTGCCAGGCCATTCTGGCTCCTGATTTGTTTATTCAAGTGTCTTGCCTCCCACTGAAAAGGTCTGGCACTTGGGAGTGCACAGCATCCTTTCTCCACCCCCTCGGGGGGTTGCTGCATCTAAGGGCAGAGCCGTTGGCACTCTCTACAAAGGCCACAGCCACCTGGGACGTGCGTGGGGGAGGTCTCGCTGCTGGTGTGGGCCTGGCTGGCCTGTGAAACAAGCTCTCATCTGAAGGCGTCCCTGCAGGCCAGCCCTGCTCCTGGACCCCTTTCTGCCACGCTTCCAGACGTGCACAGTGTCCAGTTAGCAATAGAGCCCAGGGGCCGCCACGTGAGCGGTCTCAGCCTGGGAACCCTTGGTGTTTGGGAAAAGAAAAGGAGATTTGGCTTCATCTCAGCCTCAGGGATGGCTGGGGGGCAAGGGGTGACCAGGAGGGCTCCTGTGTACAGCAGAGGCTGGAGTCCCACTGCAAATGTGAACGGTGCTTGATGACGCTGAGGGAGCACAGCAGTACACAGAACCGCACATACAACATCTATCATCTCAGCTACACTGGAAATGCAGAGAAAATCTGAAAGAAAATACCTCAAAGCATTGACTGTGGTTATTGGTGGATGCTGGCATTAAAGAAAATGATCATTTTCTCCTCTGAACTTCCTTTTTCCTTAGATAGGCATCTATTCTGCAACTGGCATTTTGTAATCAAGAAAAAGTGTTACTAAGGAAAATAAAACAAGAGAGAGCCTGGTACTGGCCTCTGACTGTTTCTGGGAAGCGTGAGGCTGGGCCTGGGCCTACCCGGGCTCGGTCCCTCCCGCACTGCTGCCCCCCAGGCCCAGAGCTCCCACAAGATGAGGCCCCTCACCTGGAGCAACTCCAGATCGGACGAATCCTCCTGCCCAGGCACCATTTCCGTTAGCATCTCAGACATGACTTTTGTGTTTCCTCGAACAATGTCCAGCTCGCTCCGCAGCCTGGCAATCTGCTGGGGCCAGGAGGAGGAAAGCAGGAAGGAGAGGTCATCACCTGTCCCTGGTTGGTGACAGACCCATTCACAGAGACACCTAGGTCACACTGCTGAAAGAGCACAGCATGCTGGGTGCGGAGTGAGCCGAGCCGGTCTGCAGTCTCCCTCTCCCATCGCAGGGCCTTGAGGAGGGAACGACTCCCTCAGGCCCTACCTCTGCCCTTTCAAGTGAAGGGTGGAGTACGTGAGCCCCAAGGTCCCGGCAGCACTGGGATCCTTGCTGAGGAACCAAACAGTTACAGCCTCTAGCTCCTAGCTGTTTCTAATCTAACTACTATGTCTTCTGAGAGGCTGGCCAGTGTTAACCGCACTTTCCTGGTGTGGCAAGGGTGAGGGACAAGGGCTGAGAGCAGACTACAGGGAGACCCGCTCCTCCTCAGCTCCCTACCAAGGGATAACATGGCCCCAGAAAGCTTCCCAACCTGCCCGTCCAACAGAGCTCCCCAAAGCCTGGGCCTGGGCCATGTCTGCTGGGGCAAGAACACCATTAGGGATAAACCTTAAGTCTTCTGAACCTCAGTTTCCTCATCTGGGAGAGGCAACGACAACAGCCCCATTTCACAGGGCTGCTGCGAGTAGCTGATGTGGGGATGCCCACACAGTGCTGGCACACACACATGCCCAATGCCGCTGCAGTGTCCAGAGAGTGGGGTTTTGCTCTCTAACTGCATGTGACTCACATCCACAGTGAAGCCTTTCCTGGCTCTCCCCTGCCCCTCCCCAAGGGGCAGCCAAGCACTCCTACCTCCCTCCTCTAACAGGCCCCTCCTGGTCAACCAGGGTGCCAAGGCTGGGTCCTAAAAGGCTCACCGCTGCCTCTGGTTCTGCCTGATGGCGAGGGGGCGTGGGTGGCCCATATCTTGCTGAGAAGAGGTTTATGGCCAGGAAGGCCCAGCACTGCGACAGTTAGAAACCATGTGGGCCCTGGAGCTGGTTCCCTGCCTGCCTGTGCCTCCGTTCCCCCAGGGGCAGTACTCGAGTCCTCTCATCCATCCAAACCCCACCCCCCACCTGCTCTGGCTGAGGGGAGGGCTCCTCCCGAGTTCCCATGCACTGAATGTGAGTCAGCGGAGGGGCGCAGTGGCAACCCCACTTCCAACACGTTTGCCTTCCCTCTGGGCAGAGGGGTGCCCAATTCTGCCCGGGGGAGCAGAGCCTAGAACCGGAGGCCTTCTTCCCCGGGACTTCCTTTCAGGCCCAGTCCTGGACCCTGTGGCGCAGCGAGCCCCAGTTCATGCGATCCCCATGTTTCCACGGTGGGCTTCACTGTCTCTCCTCAGCAGTGCACACAGCACTCGGGAGTGTATTCTCTCAGCTGCCCCTCAGGAGGGTAAGGCTGCCCAGTACAGTAGGGAAAGGCTGGCTGCCCCATTCTGCGGATGGAAGACTGAGGCTTGGTGGCCCCGCTAGAGCCTCACAGCGAGAAGCGGCTCACCTCGGCCCCAGAGCGCGAGACGCATGGGGCCCTGGCGCAGCCCTTCCACTAGCCTGACAGAATTGTGTGCCCCGCTGTTAGATGAGGTATTATGATAATGACATTGTCGCAGATATTAAATAAGGATTTAAAAAATATAAACATTGCATAGATTTTTTTAAAGTCTGGCCAATCCTCAAATTTTAACTAATGGAAATTCTAGAGATTCACCTGAAGACCAGGCTCCACATCTCATCTAAAAAGTCCAGTCTGGGGTTAAAGGGCACTGCTGCTCAGGAAATCACTCAGGGAAGGCAGGCAGTGTTTGGGACAAAGGCAGGAAGGGTGCTTCCTAAAGGCCTCTGGGTCCCAGCCTCGGCCCCCACAGACAGACGAACCTTGATGAAGGCCTCATGGACAGCTCGTACTTCTCACAGGATAAATCTGACCCTCTCTGTACGACTCACAGGCTGTTTACGATTCAACTCCATTCCTGCGCTCTCGGCCTCACCTTCTGCCAGTTTTCTCCCCACTCGGAGCCTGCACCGGCGCCCTTCCTCTAAACCATGCCCCTGCTGCTAGAGCCCACAGCCTGTGCCCCTGGACACCCCTCGCCAGACAAGGCCCTGTTCCAGCTTCCAGGCCTCCAGCGGCTCCCTCGCACTAAGCTGCCTGCCAGACACTGCGCGACTCTGCAGTCAGAGCACATGGGCACCGCCCCCGTCCCAGTGTGGCCACACTGTCCTGACTGCCTTCGCACCTGTCCCCCCACTCAAGTCTGAGTCCTCAGGAGAGGGGCTGAGCCCTTCCATCTGTGCATCACTGGCACCTAGCACAGTGCCTGGCCTGCCTGTGGCCTAGGAGGATGTGAGTACCTGCTCTGAATTGGCTGTGATGGGGCCGGTCACACTCAGCGCCGGGGCCTGCGGAGCAGAGTAGGGAGCGGGAGGTGGCGAGGAATAGGAGCTGGAACTCGTCCTCTGCTGCAGCTGGGACCTGGCCATGGTGGCGGCTGGATCCACTTCTGGGACACTCTGGCATGACAACAACAAAGTCCTCTGCTCACCTTGGGTACCTGTGCCACTGGGCCTGGCACCCACCACCACCCAGGGCAGCACTTCACGCCACAGCTGCCAGCAGAGAGGTGGGGTCCCAATGCTCAGGCTGACCTGTGCTGCTCCAGGGTGGCCTCTGCTCCCAGTCTCTCCACTGAGGAGGGGGTTCCTAGCGGCTCCTCCCCCCACTCACCACACAGCCAAGCAAAGCAATTCCAAAGGCAGCAGTGAGGGCACTCTGACAGGGCTCTGGTCAGGGTTCCCTATATGAGCACCACTGAGGGGCTCCGGTGGATGGGGCTGCTATTAAGTTTCACTGTTCACGAATCCTTATTTGGTACCAGAAGATTTCATTTTGGCTTTTACAAGTGGAGTAATATAAACGGTAATTATGCAATTTACTGAATGTTCTTTGTCATTACAGGAAAAACAACATACGAGGGGGGACCAAAAAAAGACCAAAATTATCTTCTGGAGGGTGGCCCCTTGTAGTACAGGCTTCCCCTGCCAGGTGAGCGTTCTAGGAACCCATCTGTATCGGTGCACCAGCTGGCGTTGCTATGAGAGGCTGTGTTCGGCTTCAGTGAATTTTTTTTTTGAAGACTCTTTCAATGGGTTTGCCCATTTTAGGATGGGTGACTTTCGAGTGCACCTGCCCACACCGCCCTGAGTATTCAGCAGCTTTTGACCAAAAAATAGCATGACCCCTGTGCTCAACCCTCCCTATTCACCCACTCTCACCCTGAGCGACTTTTTTTTGATTCCTCAGACGAAAAAGTCCTCAAAGGGAAAAGTTCTGCCGATGTGGAAGAGGTGAAACAAAAAAATGGCAGAAGCACTAAAAGACATCAAAATCGATGAGTTCGAACTGTTTAGAGCAGTGGAAAAAATGTCTTGACAGGTGTATTGCATCAAATACAGAGTACTTTGAAGGTGACTGAAGTTTGAACATGTAAGAATAAATATACAATTTCTTATAAATAAATTCCAGTTTTGTTTGGGTCTCCCCCTCGTAGTTCTGTGTCATTATTAGTAGAACAAAACTGGCTGGTGTGGCGCAGTGGATTTACCGCCAGCCTGCCGCCAGCCTTCCACCAGCCTGCGAACCAAAGGGTCACTGGTTAGATTCCCAGTCAGGGGCACATGCCTGGGTTGTGGGCCAGGTCCCCAGTATGGGGTGTGTGAGAGGTAACCACACATTGATGTTTCTCACCCTCTCTTCCTCCCTCCCTCCTCCTCTGTCTAAAAAGAAATAAAATCTTAAAAACAAAACAAACAAACAAAGAAAACAAGAAGAATAAAACAGGTCATGCTTATTCCACAAAGCATAGGAAGTGGTTTGGAGGGACCATAATGAAAATATAGCTTTGGAAAGTACAGCCCCTTGTGCTTTCCCTGTGGGCATCTCCGGTAATCTCTTGAGCATATGCTGTGTTCACGCAAGAGACCTGCACAGGCATGCTGTCCTTCTTGCCCTGGTTCAGAGACGGGCAAACAAGGGCCAGCAGGGCAGAGGACAAGGTGCCTCTCCCAGACCCCAGATGCCCCAGAGCTCCCCAGTTCTCCCCAAGGGTGGCACCGATTCCCAGCCATCAGAGGTAGACACGAGATTCTCTGGGAATGGATGACGGGCTTTGCCTGCATGTGGAAGGAGTTTCAGTGGGAGGCCTCGAAATGGGCCTTCCGTGGGCTTTGAATCCCAAGCATGTCTGGGCTGATGCTGAATGCTCATATCTCAAAATAAATTTTAGATCCATTTGATAATGGATCCTTTTAGATCCATCTGGTCGGCTTGTACAGAAACGGTTCTTTGCCCCCACCTGCGACGAGCTCGAGCGCTGCACTGCTGACACCAAGGCGCACTGATGCTCTCAAAGGCGCTGGCGCCCCCCCACCAGATCCCGGGGCCTCTGAAAAGCAGGTGCTAATGACCCTCAGAGAGTGGCCTCCCCAAGCAGCCATTGCCATGAACACATCTGAACCAATCCCTCTGTTATACTCCCCCACAGTCACTATGAAAACTGGGGGCAGACACTGCAGCCACTTAATCCCCAGTCAACCAGCTGTCTCACTCCTGCATTCCCCTTGTGATTAAAAAGAAATGCCCTCGAGCTTTGAAAAGGGGTGATGACACGCTGAATAATTTAAACAGAGAGGCAGAAGGGTGGTGGCAGTGGCTTGCGTGTTCTGCAATAGCTCTTTCTAGAAAATGCCAGCTGGAAGCTTACCCGCTGTGGTGTGTGTATGGGAGACAGAGTGTCCAAATCTGCCATAGGAAACTCGACCCCTTTCCTCTTCAGCTCCTCATATATATGCACAACGCCTGTGAGGTCAGGACTGCTTCGAAAGGCGTCCGCCCATGCCTGGGAGGATAAGAGAGAGGCCTGTTAGGGGTCATTTCTCACTGCGGCTGTCACGGGCCTGAAAGCCCAAACACCACAGCTGCTTGGTGCCTCAGAGGCCAGGGCACCCCTGTACCTGCAAGGGAGTGCCCTGGCCAACCCACTTGGCCCCTTCCTCCTACCAGTGCTGTCACAGTGCAGATGGCAACATCCTGGTCTTTCAATGGCTCTGTTGAGCATGAACCACAAACCAAACTCAGTGCAGCTTATGTAGCCTTTCCTTGGAGAAGAGCTGGAGAAATATGACCCCAGCTCTGTGGCGTATCCTAAACTGCAGGCACTTCCGTGACCCTGAGGACCTCAGTTCCTGGTGATGTGCGGCTGAAGGGCGCAAAAAGGCCGCTGTAGAATGCCCCTGGCCTGAGTTCTGTGGGCCTGCGCGCATGTGCTCTGCAGGGCTCTGGGGGGGTAGCACAGGAGGCCACAGATGGATTGGGCAGAAAGGAGAAATTAGGGTGTGACTGAAAAATGAGCTAACTCTAGGGTTCCTGGGTAGGTGAGAGGACGCTAAAGCTGAGGTTGCGAGCCCCGCCGGTCCTCTGACAGGTGAGAGGGCTGTGGCTCGAGGTGGTAGAGCGCAACTGCCAAATTTCCACTCCTGAAAACACAGCACAGAGAGGGAAGGACAGATTCTAAACAGACTGCCACTTATCGCTGATTCATGAAACTCTTTATTTTAAAAATATTTTATTTATTTATTTTTAGAGAGATGGAGGGAGGGAGAGAGAGGGAGGGAAACATCAACGTGAGAGAGAAACATCAATGGGATGCCTCTCATACATGCCCGACCCGGACCGAACCCAGAAACCCAGGCATGTGCCCTGACCAGTGACCTTTCACTTTACAGGATGACGCCCAACCATCTGAGCCACAGCATTCAGGGTTCATGAAACTCTAAAAAAATTTTTTTTAAAAATCTGTTCCCTGGAAGTTACAGAATACATTAAAAAAAAAACAACACCCAAATGACTCCCCAAAATGGAGTCCAGTTCTTCAGAGTCATCCGTCAGCATATTTACCACAGGAGAAGGCAGGGCCTCTGGTGCCCAGGGTTCTGTTGCTAATTCTGTTGCTGTCTCCAGCATTTAGATGCCTCTCTGGCTCCAGCTGTGGGTTCCAACCAATCCTGAGGCAGTCATAGAAATTCCATCTCTAACCAGCAGACCCACTTGAAATTAAAAGGTCAGTTTCCAAAAAGTCGTATTAATTATAACTGGTGCATCTCACTTAATACAAACATACTATCAGTCTGGCTTCCTTGATCCACTTATTTAGTTTGCATACTCAGGGATTTAACCCCCTGCATCAGCACGACCCCTTTTGGGTTGGCCAACACTTCCTTCTGGATTCTGCATAGGGTCGAAGGTGCCTGCTGAGACCTGTCTGGAATACTAGCAGGGAAGCAGCAACAATGGAGGGGGCCTGCCCCCCCGGAAGCAGCCCTGAGCCCCATCTTCCACCAGCTGCTTTGGCATCAGCTACCTGATTCAAGCTCCAGTTAAGCCACGTGACTCCAGCTTTAAATGCACTAGCATTTTGAGTTTAGGGTCTAACGTTTAGTGTCTAAGACTAGTTTCACAGCCCTAGCCAGGCAGGTCAGTTGGTTGGAGTGTCGTCCCAATATGCCAGGGTTGTAGGTTCCATCTCTGGTCAGGGCACATATAAGAGGCAACTGATGAATGAATGAATGAATGAATGAATGAATGGAAAAACGAATTGATGTTCTCTTTCTCTCTCTCTCTCTCTCTCTCTCTCTCTCTCTCTCTCTCTACCTGTCCTCCCTTCCTCTCTCTTTATAAAACTCAATCAATAAAAAAATTCTTTAAAAAAAATGTATGATTAGTTTCACAGCCTCCAGGGGGAGGCTGGAGAGAAAACAGCATGCCAGCTGTTCCTGGTGTGTGGCTTTAGGCCTCTATTTCCATGGGAGGACAAAGAGCTCAGGGGACCCCTTTAACTGATCTCACTCTCCATCCCAGCTAAGTATAAATGAGAAAGACAAGGATTAGAGAACCATCGCTCTTCTCTCCAGTTGATAATTCTTAGGATATCTGCCCAAACAATGAGTCAACGGGCCCCCCTTCTATGGTACCAGGGAGGGAGAGGGAAAAACACATCCCAAGTTGGGTCAGTCAGCTTCTCATCCCCCCTGGGCTTGGCCTGGGGCCTGGGGACTGCTGGGCTGCTCTGTGGGTAGGTGAAGCTGCCCTCAACAGATGTGGACCCAGGAGGCTGCCACATGCCAGCCCCAGTCCTGTGCAGCTTGTAGGCTGGGAGGTGCAGACACACAGGAAAAGATTTGGAGGGTTTTTCTGATCCCTTCTGTCCCTTCTGCCGGCTCCAACATATCCCAGGGTTCTAGGCAGCCCTGCCTTTTCATGACAAACTTTTCTCTTTGCCTGGGCAAGCTGGAGTTGGCATCTATTATCTGCAACCAAGCAGACTTGGCTAATCCACACCTTTCCCACCTGCTGCTATTTCAACCCCTGTAGGGGACCCCTGCGCAGTTTCAGTGGGGTGGTTGCTAAGAGAACATATGTTCAGGGCAGCATTCTCTGCTGAACAAGACTCTGCTGCCAACAGAGGAATGGGGTGGACGTAGGGCACCTTTAAAAGAACCACCACATGTGAAAACAAAGAAGCAGGAGCAATCCAGAGATGCTGTGTGCCTCTAGTATCTTGCTGGGACAATGCCCAAATACCTTGCCCAGAGAAGGTGGCCAGTCAGCATTTGTTAAGTTAGACTGAATTCAGTCCTCATGGTTACTAAACGTCCTTATTGTCTTCCTTCAGAGAACAGAGGAAGAAGGCCACTTGAGCTGTCAACAGATCGAGGTGCCGTGATAAAGCAGGGGCCCCTCTAGGGAAAGAAGCTGACTCAGAAAACAGGACTTGTTCTGGGGGAAAAATGGAAAACTGCAGGCAGTCTGGGTCCCCAAAGCCTGGGAACCAGAGGTGGTGCTGGAAGGCTGACCCATCAGAAAGCAGAGTGACAGGGCAGTGCTGGTTCATGACCGAGTGGCCACCTCACTGCCCTTTGCATAGTTTTTCCTTTTCCTGCCTGTGAGCCGAGAGGATTAGGGGGTTGAAAGACCCAGGGGAAGTTTTAATGGGGGCGGGGGGAGTCATGTTTTTATCTCCTTTGTTCCTTTGGATTATACATCAAACACCAGATGAACCATATCCTATTCGTTTCTATATCCAAAGTTTTAAATAGTCAAATTTCAGGTCAATAAACAACTACTGATTTAAATGATGGGCTCTGTTCTCTGCACCAAAAGAGGCTCCTGTCATGTTCTGCTCACACCCCTGGACCAGACTGCTGCTCCCAGGGGAAGGTCCCTGGAGAGCTGCCGGCCCACACCGAATCTGGCCACACAACCTGGTCACGGGCAGTCCCACCTTCTAAGAACACCACACCTCCAGCTCCTCCTGCCCCACCCCACCCCCACCGGCTTACTTCCTTCAGTGGAAAGAGAGTATTTTTAGACTATAATTTGAGGCAAGGTGGTAGTAGGGGTGGGGAGAGAGGCAGGATAGGCATGCCCATAGTGAGGCCACCCTACAAGGATGACATCATCTCTGCTTCTGGAAACAACATTAAGGGAAGGCTGGGGGATGGCACAGAGCAGCATATCCTTCTCGCCTTCTCCACAAACAGGACTTACCATGAAAGAAAGAAATGCAGCCAAAAAGCTGCAAGTCTCAGAAAGCTCAAAGGCTGGGAGTGAAAGAGCTGGCAAGCTTCTCGTAAGGTTGCCCTACTCCCAAAGCCTTTCCTCCCAGGTTACCCAGGGTGAAGGCTTCCCTGGGGAGGCACCAACACCCGTAGCAGGGCAGGGGGCACTGAGCATTTGTACCCGAGCTGGGCACCACTGAGGGTAGGGTCGGGTTGACCCAGCTCCACCTTCCAACAGCTGGGCTCTGAGGAGCACCGAGAATGTCCTGAGAACGAGGGCAAAGGGGGTCTGCCACAGCCCCGGCACCCACACATTTAGCCGGATTCTCTTCAATCTAGCTGTAGCTCTGTGGTGGCCTGCGGGGGGCGGGGGGGCACTCACAGGCTGGTGAGAGAGCCAGTGGTCTGTCCCCACACCCCTATCCTTGTCTCACAAGGGAGCGCACTTGCTCCCCCAGGGGGAATTATCAGACTCTCTGGGGGAATTTATTTACATTCAACATGTAAATAAAATCACCTTTCTCAATGGGGTTAAAAAAGATTGACAGGATGCAATGCCTCTACGTACTTGTCGGATGAGGTGTAATGAAGACACCGCACGGAGGGAGCATTGTGAAGCCAGCTACAACTCTCATGCCAGTGGAGAAGAGCACGAGGCTGCTGGTGTAACTATTAGTCCAGAGTAGGGGCATTCCCTACCACCTGGCGTTCCACTCTTAGGTGTTAGCTTGATCCACGTGAAATGGCTAACGTTCAACCATTATGACCAACAAAGATGGCAGTTTCACCCACTCGACTTAACATGTACCCAATAGAAAGGGACACATATGCTCACCAAAAGACAGGTGCTGGATGCTCATGGCGGCCCTTCCCCTGCCAGCCCCTGAAAGCATCAGGGCCTGCCAGCAGGGTGAGGGATAAAGAACCTGCGGTGCGCCTACCTAGCAGATGTGGCCCGGCGACCTGAGCGGTGCCCACTGATGAGGTGAGGCCCACAGCATGGTCAGACCCACAGACGCCAGAGCACTGGTGCAGAGCCCACACAGGTGAAGTTCAAGAACAAGAAGAGCCCATCTATGCTGTGAGAAGCCAGGCAGAGTGTCACGTCGGGGGCGAGGGGCTTTTGGCTGTGTGTCAGTCTGCTTCACAAAATGGGGGCTGGTTACAGGGGTATGTTCAGTTTGTAAAAATTTATCAAGTTGCATATACTTTCTAAATTTGCCATTTCCTGCATATATAATTCAATAAAAGGTATACGTAAAGGCTGGTCTTTATTTTTTGGTCCACGCCATTACAGGAGCCAAGCCGTCCGTCAGCTCTGAAGGCTGCCCACTTGTCTCTGTGTTGCTCAGTCATAGCCAAAGATGAACGTTCTGTAGGAAGCTTCCAAGCCTGGGCAGGGAGAACGCTCCCCAGTCAGGTTCTCAAGTCCACCTGGAAGCACTGTTACTTAAAGCCCCTTGCGTTTTTCCAGCTGGACCCAGGAGACATTGTCCAGAGCGTCCAGGCCTCACAGGAGCCTGCGAGGCCCTTAAGGCCCCATCCCGCTCCCTCCCGGACGGTGGGTGTACGTGCTGCCACCAGGTCAGCAGGGGGCATCCTCCGATGTGGGCGCAGACAACTATGCTGTTCTGACCACAGAGACCCTGGGCTGGGGGCAGCACGGCAGGAGTGCAGGTCCCCATTTCACACATAGGGAGGCAGAAGCCCAGAGAGGTTAAAATGCCTGCCCAGGTGAGGCAGTGGGAAGAAGTGGTGCCAGGAGGGGTGGTGACCCCGATGGGAAAGCAGAGGAGGTCAGGGCAGGGTATTCCGGGCTGGTGTCCCGGGGAGAGCCAGGGGCACAGACAGCGCAGCTTTTGCCCTCACCAGGGATCCCCACACAGCCATGGCTGATGTGGCCAGGCCCAGGGCAGCCGATGACCCCTGGGCCTGGCCACAGGAAGTACTCCTCCCAAGCCTGACTCCAGAGAGACCATACCTGGGGCTCCTGTGGGCTTGTAGGGTTCAGGCTGGGATGCCCCATCCTTTGTGAGAAAAAGCCACTATTCATTTTCCTGACATCGAACATTCGGCATGTTGAGGCGAGGGAGTGTACTGGGGACATCCAGAATGAGGGGCTGTTGGGGGCTTAGGTAGAGGTGAGGAGGGCAAGGGATGAGAAGATTTGCACCTATGTGTGAGTGTGTGAGTGTGAGTGTGTGTGTGTGTGTGCGTGTGTGTGTGTGTGTGTGTGTGACAGAGAGAGAGAGAGAGAGGGAGGTCTGGTGGGTGGAACAAAGAAACAGGGACAAGCCGAGGGGCTCCACTGTCACCCACACTCCTCCCTTCCTTAGAGCTCCAGTGAACAACAGTCATTCATTCCTTAAGAAAAAACAGCAATTTACTGAACACTTACACCATCAGCCGCTCCAGCCCCTGGGACGGAATGTCCCTGGGCTCTTGGGGAGCTCAGAGTGAGATGGGTGATGGGGGCATCCACACAGACATAGCTGAAGACCATAAAGGAGGGTGATGGGAGGGAGGGCGTGATGTGCGCTGCAAGCCAGCACCGGGGTCTCTGGGACTGTCCAAATGGGGGAGGGGCCAGCCACCCTAAGAGCTAGGGCGCGTTTCCAGGCAGGTGGTGCTGGCGGGAAGGACAGAGTCAGCAGGCTCCTGGGCTCAGGCCCTCTCCTCTCCAGCCTCAGGGGCGACACCACCTCCAAAGCCCACCCCCTAATCACACTGCCCCCTGCCTTCTTAGCTCTACCCCCGCCCCCTGGGTTGGCTCTCCCCTCTCCTCTTGGCTCCTGCAGGCTCCTATCTTTCCTGTGCCACAGCACTTAATCACCCCACAATGGATGAGTTTTTTTGACGTGTGTGCCTTTGAACCTGTCACCAGGGTGCTCTGTCTAAAATCCAGATCTGACTGTGTACACCCAGCTCAGAAACTGTCAACGCTCCCCACTGCCAACAGGATAAAGCGCAAACTCCTCGGTATATGTGGCCCGTAAGCCCTGACCGTCTTTCTGGCCTTATCTCCTAGCCCCAGACATTCTTTATTACACTCTCCTCTCCACGTGACGGTTTTAAAACATCCTCTTCTCTTTAAGAGGTATAGCTTAACTCCTCTACTTTTGAGGCTGGAAACTGATGACTCCCTTCTAACAAACTGATGGTGACAGAAAAGATGGTGTGTGACTTCTGAGACCCAGTTCCACCAGGCACTGCGGCTTCTTCTGCACTCTCTCTCCAGTCACTTGCTCTAGGGAAAATCACCTGCCACATCACAGGGACACTCAAGAGGGCCACGTGGCAAGTAACTCAAGCCTCCTACCGGCAGTCAGCAAGGACACATAGGGGCATCAGCCACCTTGGAAGTGGCCCCTCCTGCTCCAGCTGAGCCCTCAGATGAGACCACGCTGGCTGACTTCTTCACTGCAACCTCACCAGCTCCCGAGCCGGAATCACCTGGCTAAGTGTCTCCTGAATTCCTGACCCACGGAAACTATGGAGTAGTGAACATGTATTGTTTTAAGCTGCTAAACTTGGGGGTAATTTGTTACAGACCAGTGAATAAAGAGTACATCCCAAATGTGTCAACTGACCTCCTTAATGTATCCGGGCCTCTGTATACGCTGTTCTTCTTGCCCACGATGCTTCTCCCACGCTCACTAAGCCCCTCACCATCCTTCAGGGTCCAACAGGAATGTCATCTCCTCAGTGAACCCCTCGTCAATAGCACCTGCCCCCTGGCCCCTGCCTGCCCCGGAGCTGCCTGGCGCTGTGACTCACTAGCCCTACACGAGGTTCTGATGCGACCCTTCCTACTCCACCTTGGCCCCTACGGCTCCGAGTGCTGCCAGTGCCCCACGTGCCCTTGTGGGCAGCAGAGGGTCAGGCACCCAGGAAACTTCAGGGAAGCCTCTGTCGACTAGCAGGAGAGCCTCCACTTAGGGTCTCATTCTAGTGGGATGACTGCAGAAAAGAAGTATTTTGCAATATCTACGTGCAGAAGCCTCCATTCTTTCTTGCAAATGACGGGCAGGTATGAGGACTCACTGAGAAGAGGAGACCCTATCTTCCTCCAGCCCACCAAGCTGCATAAGAGGAACTGACCTACCTGGATCAAAGCAAGCACCTTGTCCTGTACAATGGTAGGAGGGTTGTTCTTGGGAGAGATGATTTTGACCAGAACACTGTCGATGAAATCTCGGTTGGCCACGAGGACGTGGAAGCGGTGGCCACAGTTCTTCACACATGTCTCCAGTACCTGATGCAGGAAGGAAGGAAGGAAGGAGGTAACCACATGGGGGCCTGGGGAGCCACCAGGTGCCGAGAAGGACCACAGAGTACCCATCACCCCTGTCCTCCTCCCAGGTTGCCTTCCTGGTAGCCGCCTGTGGAGCTGAACCTAAATGGCACAGGCGCCTCCTGCTGGGTTCACACTCTGCAGTGAGGAGGCAGCCCATCGCTGACTGTCCCTGCAAAGTAATCAGGCGTTCATCGTTCATTCAGGCAGCCGTCTTGCATGAGAAGGATGCTGGTGTTTCAATGGGTTCAAAATGACTAAGCGGTCTCTGATAATTACTATTTTAACTCCTCTCTCTGGGCTTCTGAATGTGAGGCATTAGCCAATGGGCCACATGCCCTGTCACAAGAGAAGGCTGCTGTGACAGCTCGAACTACTCAGAGAGTTACTGGTCCTTGTATGTAAGGAAGCAAACATACACACACACACACACGGTTCTCACATACACACTACTCTGCTTCTGCTACTGAAAGTGAAAGCAGCAGAGGGATTCCCACCCTTACTGAAAGGTCTGGGGCCTCTGCTGCTGCCAAAGCTTTAAGGTCCACATATATTTCAAACCCTGCCCACTGCTCCCCCGCCTGGAAAAATGAGTTACACCGGCCTTAGCCACTCGGAAAAGCATAAGCGCGTGCGGGCTCTGGCCAGAAGACCAGCATCAGCTCGACCCTCAGCTCCGCTACTTTCTCCCCGAATGGCCCAGGACAAGTCTGCCTGAGCCTCAGCGTCCTCATCTGTAGAGTGGGCACGTAGGCACCCCTTCCAAGACTGTGGTGAGGGTGACACAGGGCCCTGCACATGGGGGGCTAGGCAATGACAGCTATGATGACATGATTACCACTCAGGGGGCTGCGGGACACCCTCAAGTGCAGGGATAGCCTCTTGGTTCCCACAGGAGCAGAGCAGAAAGAGGACCCTGGCGCTCAGGGGCATCAACTCGAGGCTCTCTCCAGCCTCAAACACAGCTTTCTGGACTGCTGAGCTCTCTGGAAAGTCAGTCACACAATTACCGGGCCCTTCCCATGTCAGCGACCCCTAATGCCACAGTCAACTAGGGGGGAAATGCCTCCTTGGAAGGATGTCACCAGCAATGGGGGACATTTCTGGTGGCCTCATTTGCCTACACTGACCACTGGCCACCTTATGCAGCCATTGCACAGAACCAGGTTCATACAACGAGGCACCGCCTGGACAAAGCATGGCCACAAAGAGACCATGACCTTACCATTAACTGCAGACTACGTGCCAGGTAATGTGAGGGAGTCTTTCTCATTCTACATAATTTCATTTGATTCTTACAACTAATTCTAAGTGGATGTTGTTACCATTTTCTTAGAGTCAGGGGGCTTAGCAAAGTGAAGAGACTGGTCTAGGTCAAAGTTGCTGGTCAGTGCCACAGGTGGGGTGGGATAGCCACCACCCTTCTCTGGGGCCCTCGTTCTCCTCACCCAAGAAGCGACAGACAGCGTGTGCAGGATTTCTCGTTCCCTGTGAGGTAGGTGTCATTCCCCTGTAGAGATGAGAAGGCTGAGATCTGGAGATGCTGGAAAGTTCCCTGAGGAGGCCAAGGCTAGAGGCCACCCTGAGCCTGGTAGCTCTGCACCAGTCAAAGCCGTTCCTCCTCTACCACTGCCCACCCCCAGGAGACGATGGCTTCCACTCGGCCTGCCAAGGACGGCGCCAAAGCTCAGGGTCCTTGGCCGCTGAGGTCTGCCTATGCTCAAGCTGGACTCCAGGTGACTAGAGGTAACAGCATTCTCTCTCACAGTGACCTGTGGGGCTGCCAAGACAAGCACGGGTGGTCTTCCTGCTCTCAGGAACTTACCACCGCCTTTCTTTTTAGGATCCTCTAAAACCTCCTAACTTTACCTACACAGGCAGGGAGCTGCTGAGGCCAAGGTTGGTGGCAGGAAGAATGGCTTCTTCCATGAGGAGCAGGGGAAAGGATGAACAGGAGGCTGGGGAAGAGTAGATGTGGTGGGAAGGAACACGGGAGAAGAGAAGCAGGGCGGCCAAGGTAGCAGGGTGGCTGAGCTCCACCCTTACATGCAGGGCAGCCGTGGGCCAGGATGCACTTCATTCTGAGGGAACACAGCCTTACATTTTCCTGCACAGCAGCCTTTACAGTCAGGCACTGTGGAGCTCAGATACTGAGGCTTGGAAATGTCTTGGACACAGGTGGCACGAGCTGCAGGAGGTCTGTTCCGGTTGGCAAGGACCACCCAGCCCATGGAGGCCCAGTGACCACTTCAAGCCACTCTGCCAAAAAGGCCCTTGGAAAAACCTGCCCCTGTGGGTTGTAGGGCATGAAATACACAGTGGCAATTTTCCAGAATGCAGCCAAAGCCCATGGCAATTGGCAGAAGGTGACTCTAAGCAACGGGAAACGGGAGTTTCCCATCCATACACTATGGTCCAAGCCAAGAACTGAGAGTGACTAACAGGGTAAGTGAAGACAAAGACAAAGAAGCCATAAAAGCAGACATGGACCATGGACCATGTACATGCACCAGTCTAGGGCCTCTGAAATGTGCAGACAAGGGATCTGCACATTCATGAGTCTCCCAAAGGCATCACTGGATTTGTATCAAAGACCTGATTGCTAAAATTAAAATATTAAAATTTAAAAAATACGTAGGAATAAATTTAATCAAGAAGGTAAAAGGTCTGTATCCTGAAAATTATAAAATATTAATGAGAGAAACTGAAGACACACATAAATAGAAAGATATCCCATGTTCATGGATTGGAAGAATTAACATTATTAAAATGTCAATACTACCCAAAGCCATCTATAGATTTCAGAGAAATAGGAAAAGCAATCCTAAAATTCATACAGATCTACAAAAGGCCTTAAGAAGCCAAACCAATCCTGTATTGCAATGCCGATTTCAAACTATATTGCAAGGTTACAGTAATCAAAACAGTGTGGTACTGGCATAAAAGTAAACACAGACCAAAAGAACAAAATCGAGAGCCCAGAAATAAATTCATATATATATACAGTCAATATTTGACAAGGGAGTCAAGACGACTCAATGGGAGAAAGGATAGTCTCTTTGATAATGGTGTTGGGAAAACTGAGTATCTACATGCAAAAGAAAGCTCCTTGACATTGATGTTGGCAAAGATTTTTTGGATATGACGCCAAAAGCAAAGGTAACAAAACCAAAAATAAACAAGTGGTACTACATCAAACTAAAAAGTTTCTTCATAACAGAAGAAACAATCAGAAAAATAAAAAGGCAACCCACAGAATGGGAGAACATATTTACAAACTATCAGATAAGGGGTTAATATAAAATATATATAAGGAACTTACACAACGTAATACCAAGAAAACCCCCCAAAACTCTATTTCAAAATGGGCAAAGGACTTAAACAGACATTTCGCCAAAGAAGACACATAAATGGCCAACAGATCCTTGACATCACTAATTATCAGGGAAATGCAAATCAAAACCACAATGAGATACCTGTCAGAATGGCTCTTATTAAAAAGATGAGAAATAACAAGTGCTGGTGAGGATGAGGGGAAAAGGGAAGCCCCATGAACTGTTGGTGGGAATGCAGACTGGTGCAGCCACTGCAGAAAGCAGTGTGGAGGGTCCTCAAAAAATTAAAAACCGAACTACCATGTGATCCAGGGATTCTACTTCTGGGTATTTATCCAAAGAAAAGAAAAACACTAGCTTGAAAAGATATACGCACCCCCATGTTCACTGCAGTATTACTCACAATAGCAAAGACATGGAAACGACCTAAGAGTCCACTGATGAATGAATACATGAATAAAGAAAATGTGGCGTGTACTATATACAATAAAATATGATGCAGCCATAAAAAGGAAGAAAGTCCCGTCTTGTGCAACATGGATGGAACTGGAGGTCATTAGGCTAAGTGAAAGAAGTCAGACAGAGAAAGTCAAATATTGTAAGTGCTCGCTTACATACTCATACAAGTCTAAAAAAGCTGAACTTGTATGAGAGAGTAGAATGGTGTTGCCAGGGGCTGGGGGAAAAAGTTGTTCATCAAAGGGCACGAGTTCCCAGCTATAACATGTGTATGTTCTGGGAACCTAATGTATAAGTATGGTGACTATAATTAACAATACTGTAGTATATATCTGAACACTGTTAGGTAAGTAGATCTTAAATACTATCACCATAGACACACACACATACACAAAGGTAATGATGAGAGGGAATGGAGGTGTTAACTAACATTGTGGTATCATTTTGCAATATATGTGTATCAAATCCTCACATGGTACAACTTAAACTTACATGTGTTATACGTCAATAACATTTCAATAAAGTGAGGGAAAAAATAATAATACTAAATAAGATCTGACCATCAGGAAAGATTACCTGATACCTAGGCTGCTTTGCTGTATGAAGGAAATAAAGGCAGAGCCAGCTTTAGAAAGGTGTCTAATATGGCTACCATGAAGTTGGGCACATAAAGGATACATTTCAGATACCAGGAAAATGTTCTGACACATTAGAGCTTATACCCTGGTGATTTCAGTTCTGACAACAATTTCTTTTGGGTACACTCTGGGTTTAATGAATGCCATGGCTAATACTCTGAAAATAAAAATAAAAGTTTTTGTCCTGGCCTGCGTGACTCAGTGGGTTGGAGTGTCATCCCGTAAACCGGAAGGTTGCAGGTTTGATCCCTGGTCAGGGCACATGCCTAGGCTGCATGTTCAATTACCTGCTGGGGCGCCTATGGGAGGTAACTTCAATGTTTCTCACATCAATGTTTCTCTCCCATTCTCCCTCCCTCCCGCCCCCTCTCTCTAAAATCAATAAGCATGCCCTCAGGTGTGGATTAAAAAAAAAAAAGCCTTCAACTTTCTAATTCTTGACAGTCTTTATTTCCTTTATTATTCAAATCCTAATTCCCTGGCAGAGAGAATGCTCCTAATGTTGAGTTTTCACTTGGGCGAAAAAAAATCTAAATGGTTTCTCTGTGTTTAAAAGGAAACCCATTATAACACTTTGGGATAAATAACAAAACTATTCAAACCTACAGAGAAGCCCAGTATGACCTGTTAGCAGTTTCTGTGATAAGAATTAACTGTAGATTATCTCCAGTCAGGATGGCAGCACACGGAAACACAGCACTCGGGAACCTCCTACAACCACATCAAAATTACAACTAAACTACAAGACAGCTATCATTCAGAACCAACTGAAATGCGGATGAGCACAAGTTCTATAAGGATATAAAGAAGTCACATCGAGACTGGGAGGGGTGGCAGAGATGCAGAATGGGCAGGTCCCACACCCAGCTTCCAAGGTCCTCCTGAAGAGCCAGGGGTCCCAGACCCATGCCAGGCACCCCCGGCCCAGGATTCCAGTGTCAGGAAGCAAAGTCCCATACCTTCAGGCTGTAAAAACCAGTAGAGATTGTGGATGAGTGAGAAGGGGGGCTTCTGGAGTCCCAGGTATTTCTCTCAAAGGGCCAGAATGGACTCATTCAGACTTACTCCCTCTGAACTCCAGTGCTGGGAATCGGACATACAGGAAGGAAATGAATTGTCTGGCATCAGGACAAGATCTGGGCGTCAGCTTTCTCCCAGACAAAAGTGCTCACAGAGGCCACTGCTCCTTTGCTGAGCCTCCCACCCCGCCTCTCGGAGCCAAGAGATGGGCACCATATATGAAACTCCACCAACCTGGCTAATATCATTTGCCCTGCCCTGGTGATGCCATGAGACCCTGTTCTACCCAACTTTCAGGCCCACCCAAACCCTTTCCAGTGGATTTTCCATACAAATGGTCTGTTTTGACTCATGCTGCCAACTTTCCTAAAATCTCTCAAACAAGCAGCATCTGGCCTCTGCGTGCCCTGTACTTCCTGCTAAGTGGTCCCAGACCCAGCACTAGCAGCAGCTGGCCTTGGTTCACAGCTTGGCCTCTCTCCTGGAACCTCCAAGTCAACTACAGATAGCTTTATAGCTCATTCTGGGTGGCTCTGGGCAGGACACACAGGTGGCAGCTGACCTTGGCCTGCACTTCCCAGGAGGCGCAGAGACAGCGCACCTAGTGGGCAGCTGCAGACCTTGAAAAAGCAGCACCCAACCACTTCTGCAAGCGACACACTCAAGGAGTGGATTTGGCGGGTACCAGAACTCCACTAAAGTGAGTTCTGCTCCATGGGGTCAGCCCCTGACAGCAGATCCTCCACTGTGGTTGCAGTCAGTCCTCACAGCCAATTGGCCTGGGAAATCAATTGCTCCCACTGACATGCCAACAGCAATGAAGGCTCAACTACAACAGGAGGATGCACACCGTCCTCATGGGAGTACATCTGGGAGTGCCCAGCTCAGCTGAAGGCACCCCTGGGCCCTACAGAACACCTACATCAGGCCACTCTACCAAGTCTGGGAGATGCAGCAGCTCTACATAATACACAGAAACAAATGCAGGGAGCCTGTCAAAATGAGGAGACAAAGAAACAAGGCCCAAATGAAAGAACAGGGCAAAACTCCAGAAAAAGAGCTAAATAAAATGGAGGCAAGCAATCTACTAGATGCAGAGTTCAAAGCACAGGTTATAAGGATGCTTAGTGAACTTAGGGAAAGAGCAGAGGAACTTAGAACTTCAACAAAAAGATAGGAAACATAAAAATGGAGATATAAAAAAGGACCAGTATGAAATGAAGAATACACTAACTGGAATGAAGAATAAATTATTGGGAATCAACTGTAAAGTACATGAAGCAGAGAATTAAATCAGCAGTTTGGAAGATAACGCAGTAGAAAATACCCATCAGAACAGCAGAAAGAAAAAAGAATCCAAAAATATGAGGATAGTTTAAGGAGCTTCTGGGATATCAAATGTACTGAAAAAATATTTTTAAAAAAACAAACAGAAAACTTCCCTTACTTGCTAAAGGGAATAGACACACAAGTCCAGGAAGCACAGGGGGTCCTAACATGATGACCCAAAGGAGACTCACATCAAGATACATCAAAATTAAAATGGCATTAAAGATTAAGAGAGAATCTTAAAAGCAGCAAGAGAAAAGCAGTTAGTTACCTGTAACGGAACTCCCATAAGACTGTCAGCTGCTTTCTCAACAGAATCTTTGAAGGTCAGAAAGAAATGGCATGAAATATTTAAGGGATGAAAAGCAAGGACCTAAAATCAAGATTATCCTACCCAGCAAAGCTATCACTTAGAATCGAAAAATATCATAAAAAGCTTCCCAGACAAGAAAAAGCTAAAGGATTTCCTCACCACCAAGCCATTATGACAAGAAATGTTAAAGGGTCTTCTTTAAGAAGAAGAAGAAAAGATAAAAAATATGAAAAATAAAATGGCAATAAATATCAATCTATCAACAATTACTTTAAATACTCCAATCAAAATATATATGGTGGCTGAATGGATAACAAAACAAGACCATCCTATAAGCTGTCTACAAGGGACTCACTTCAGATGAAAGACACACAGACTGAAAGTAAAGGGATAGAAGGAGATATTTTATGAAAATGGAAACAAATACCAAAAAGCTGTAGAGGCAATACTTAGACAAGACAATTCCGCTTCTGAGTATTTAACCAAAGAAACCCAAAACACTAAACTGGAAGACACGGGCATTCATATGTTTACTGCAGCATTATTTACAATAGCTAAGATATGGAAGCAACCTAAGTGTCCATCAACAGATGAATGGATAAAGAAGTAGTAGTGCATATACACACTGAAATAAGACTTGGCCATAAAAAAGAATGAAATCTTGCCATTTGCAACAACATGGATGAACACAGAGGGTATCGTGCTGAGTGAAATAAGTCAGACAGAGAAAGGCAAAAAGCCGGGTGATTTCACTTATATGTAGAATCTAACAAACAAAATAAACACGCACAACAAAAAAGCAGACTCACTGATACAGAGAACATTTTGATAGTTGCCGGATGCGAGGGGCTGTTGGGAGGATGGGTGAAGAAGGTGAAGAGAGTAAGAAGTACAAGTTGGTAGTTACAAAATAGTGAAGGGGATGTAAAGTACAGCAAGGGAAAATAGTCAATGATATTGTAATAACTGTGTATGATATCGGATAGGGACTAGATTTATCAGGATCATAACTTTGTTAAGTTACACAAATATCTAATCACAGGTTTATACACCTGAAACTAAAATAATATTGTACATTTAAAAATAAAAATTATATTAAAAAAACAAGAATTCATTGTGGCCCGCATTTTACCACATCTGAAAACGGTTAGCTTCAAAGACAGAAGTAAAATCTGAAGTTGTCCCTTTTCATTTTCTGACATTTTAAAGAAGAGCAAAAATCTGTTCTGTTCCTTCCTGACAAGGGTCTTGCAGTCGGGTTTTCCAAGACCCTCCTAGTGACGATCGGTTTTTACCCTAGAGTCCACAGCAGGGCCCCTCACTAGAGGGAGGTCTGGGCAAACCCCTAGACCTTCCTGAGCCTCAGCTTTTCATCCCTGTGAGGGAGATGATGAAACCTGTTTTGGAAGGTTATTGTAAATATCTGCATTAACATCTGGAAAGCTCAGCAGCAGCCATGTTCTGGGGTGGAAGTTAGCATTTTCTGGAGGCAAGCGACACCTAGGGAAGCAGCCAGCCTAGATGTCTCACAGCAGGCTGGCGGCCAGAGGGAGACCCCGCCTGGGCCTCTCGGGCTTCTCGGGCTTCTCTGCTCCAGGCTCCTGGACCAATCACTGCTGCCTGCGCCTTATCTCCTGCTGGTATACACAAGACTGAAGTTCATGCCCCATTTCAAAGGAGGCAGGAAAACCCAAGGGTGCTATAGAAGTCTCCACTGGCCTCCAGCGGCACACACACCAAGCCACCCAAACGCACATGCTAAAGGCTGTGCTGAGTGGACCAAGGGTCGGCCCTGGGAGTGGGGCGATGGTGGGAGCATGGACGTGCCCAGATACTTTCCCACCCACTGGAGGGCAGCACTCACTGTTAATGCCAGCATCACTTCCTTGTAGTTCCGGTTCCCGTTGAGCCGCTTCTTCAGGGCTCGAATGGCATCCTTTGGCCTGGAGAAAAGAACATATTAAGATCCCTGAAAATTACACCTCAGGGCCCTGTGCTACAAATTCACTCCCATTTGTGTGATCTAGCATATATACACAGTTACCCACTGTAGCATGTCTGTAAATGTAAAAGACTGGAAACAAACTAAATGTCCATCAACATGAAACAGGTTAAATTAAATCATGTTTATCCACATAATGGAACACTATGCAGCTGCAAAAAAGAATAGACATCTCTGCCCCAGCCAGGTGGCTCAGCTGGCAGGAGCATCATCCCGTACACCAAAAGGCTGCAGGTCTGATTCCAATTTAGGGCACGTGCTAATGGTGAGTTCTACCCCTGGTCGGGGTGCATGCAGGAGGCAGCCGACTGATCGACCTCTCTCTCTTCCTCTTCTCTCTAAAATCAATACTCTAAAATAAAATAAATAAATAAATGCTACTAAAAAAGAGACTAGATACTCCTTATGCACCAGTATGGAGCAAACTGTGTGGACAGTCACCTGCAGAGCAGTGCATGGCGCATCCTACAATTTGAGTTACACAAGAACAACACACACACACCGTACACACGCCTGCACAGGGGAGAGAATCTCTGGAGAGGGCCAAAAAACTCTGGCAACTTTGGCTGCCCCTTAGGAGGGGAATTCGGTGACAGAGGGGACAGGCAAGTTTTTCACTGGATTGTCTTATCTGCACCCTTTTGAAATCTGTATCATATGCAAGTATTATTTATCCAAAATAGCCAACATGCTGGTACGTGGGTACACAGGAAACTACCTTCCCAGTTTTATGGAACTCCTTTTTCCCTGAGAAAACTTCTGTCTCCTCAAAACCCAAGGAATTGTGTGCTTTGAGGTGATGGATCTGATGTGGATTCCCAAAGATAACCTCACAGAATCTCAGGCAGTCCCCAGTTTACAAGTGGGCCATGCTTAAAAACTCATTTAGAGCTGATTATTTGGAACTTGGAACACAACCTTCCTTAAATCATTGTTAGAGCTGGGACTTAAGAGTCCCCAGCCAGCCATCTAAGAGTACCTATTAGGTATAGTTCTCGCATCTAGCATGTTACTGAATTTATTCTGAGTCAGGATAAAACAAAGGTATGGAACTAGGAGTCCCCTCTGGCATGAAACCCTGCCCATGAATGCCCCATCACCTGAGCTCTGGGGAGCCCCAGTCCAGCTGCGGGATGGCCTTTTGCTATCACAACTGGGTCCCGGACTTCTACAGATTGATGTTTCAATATATCTGGGACTTTCCAAAGTTGAAAGCTGGTAAGTCAGCAACCTCCTATTCCTACAGCTGTAAAATAGTTATCATCTAGTTACCAAATGAAAAAGTCCTTTCGAATGTGTATGAGGAAGTTGGGAGTGGGGGGTGGAAGCTCTGCTAATCAGCCCAATTTAGACAGAAACACACTGTAGCAAGGCAAGGCTTCTGTTGCTGTGGGTAGTTAACTAGTTATTGATAAGAAAGAGAGCAAAGGGAATTAAACATTCAGCTTAATAAACTGGGAACCTACTTCCCATTCCCAACTTGAAAAATGGCTGCCTGCAGGAGTTCTTGGCTCTTGAGTCCAAGGGCTGATGGGACAAGGTTCCCTGGGGAATGGATCCTTGCCAAGTGTGTTCACAGTATGGCTGCAGTTTCCAAACAGGAATGCTGATTTCTGCAAATATGGGACTTGACAAGCTCTTGGCTTTGAGGACTGGTTGTAAACTTGAGCTGGTGAAAGTCAGCAGCTACTGGCCAAGAGCACTGATTGATTTAGTCCCTCAAGGGCTCTGCCAAGCCACGGCTAACCCTGACCCATGGCTGCCAGCCCTCTCAATCTAGTCTCATTCCTCTCCTCTTGAACTTCCATGAAGCAGAAAAATGGGAAGAACCTCCAGGGCCGCAATCACACAGAGCTCACAGAGCACAGTGCCGCCAGGGCGCTCCTGGTGTGGAGGAAATGGTGGTGGAGGGGAGTCAGCGTCAGCAGGCTCTTGGGTTGGAGTTAAAATGAAAATTCATCCTCAGGAAGTACTGCCTGGGAGTGACTGGGTGAGCACAAAAGCAAGAATTTATCTCTCTCCCTGGGGAAGAAGCTTCAGAGAGGAGGATCAAAGGCATGTCAGAGGAATTGCAAAGTTTCAAGCAGCAGCAGCAGCAGCAGATTAGACAGCAAGGAGCTGCACCCAGGGAGAAAGGAGAGAAGGAAGAATCAAGAGCCAAGATGGAGCAGGAAGAACCAGGGGGCAACAACACGTGTGAGATGCCCCAACATCCCGGCAGCATTGGAAGGGAAGGCTGGGCCCCTCAGGGCCGCCCCCGGGGCCTCGGATCTGGCCTCAAGGCTGCCTTCAGGCTTCCCAAACTTATGTCGGACCCCAGACTCATAAGAGACCTTCTTTTCAGTCATACTGAACTCATCCTGTTCTCTGGCTCCAGAACTGCCTCTCCAGAAATACCTTCTCCTTATTCCCTAGTGGAGCACATGGCTGCCCCTACCCCTAGCCCTGAACAGCCCCTCTCCCTCCTGCCCCACCCCCACTCAGCTATTCTCTTGCTCTACTGCATTCATCCAGTGGGTACTCCTCTGCGCCCCCTCCTGCCTAGAGGCTAGGGGACAGACAGAGCTTCAGGGAGCTGGGAGGATCCAGCCACCTCACAAACATGACCCCAGGGGGTCCTCATCAGAGCCATACATCAGAACCAGGGAGCGCTTACCAAATCCATGCGCCTATGTCCTAATTAGGTAGGACTGGGTGAGGCCTGGTAAAAAGGGCCTAAAACCTTCCTGGGTAGGCAACTTGGCCCGGCACTCCTGGTTAATGACCAAGGATCCACGGCACAAGGGGATGCCACACACAGCCTCTCAGGCTAGAAGCAGCCTCAGCCCTGGACATCAAAGTGCAGGGAGAGGCCTGTGGGGCGCCCGTCAGGACCCCGGCCTCCCAGAGGCAGAGCTCTGAATAAATAAGAGAAGTACAGAGTGTTAGTGGCTGCAGCCAGGTCTTCCTGGGCTTGCACCTTGCCTTTCCTAGCTCTGGTATGAGACCTTTGGCAAGTGACCAAACCACACAGGGCCTCAGTCCCCTCAACATTAGTATGGACTGTCCCTGCTGCACAGGGCTGTTGGGAGGGAGCAGGGTTGCATGAGCTGGGACAGCCCGGAGCGTGGCTCGGCACATGGCAAGTGCTCAGGAAAAGGCCAATGAGGTAAGGAAGGCGCCACAGGCAGCTCTTTGTTAATGAGGAACCTGAGACAGAGAGATTCGGTGACTCACCCCAGGGCTATCCCAGCCCAGGCTAGTGGCTCCAGGCTCCATGCCCCTAATCCCACTACACTCCGCTTCCTACCTGCGCCTACCCTGCCATCCACCTCCTCACTTGGCTAACCTAAGGCTCCGCTGGCATGACCCCTCCCCCAAGAATCCTTTCCTGCTCACAGCCCCAGGGCTGGCTGGCTGCCTTTGGGTTGGTCCCTCTGGGTTGGCTCTCTGAGCTTCTTTCTCAGAGCACTTGTCACACTGTGTTATGATTATATTCACAGGCCTCCATTCCTCTGAGGGACTTCATTCATTTATTCACTTAGTTAGCAAACGTTTGTCAAAGGCCAGTCATGTGCGTACTATGCTGGGCGCTGGGAATAGAACGGAGGTAAAACGGAATTTCTGCCCGCAGGGAGCACACAGCCTAGAGGGAACGGGGACGAGACAGAGTCTAACAAACGTCATGCAAATATGTAAGCTTAAACTGTGATGAGTGTGAGTGTAATGCAGGGTATTACGAAATCACATAACGGGGGACCTGTCAAGTCAGGAGGGAAGGAGGGTGTCAGGAAAAATGAAGTGCAGTAAATAAAAGAACTACTCCGTGGGGGTGGAGGGCAGAAGGAACACTGGGCCTGCAGCCCCGTAGCAGGACCAAGTGGGCATGGCACCGACCATCAGCTGGATGTGTGGGGAGAGGTTTGGCAGTCACTTCACAGCAGAGGCAGGGGCAGGAAGTCCCGGGAGGCAAGGAGGGCGCCCTCTGAAAAAATGCATGAACAGGAGTGTGGGTCACGTCTGCAGGAAGGCGCTCTGAGGACTGTGAAAGCAGTGGACCCCCCTGCAGACCTTGGAAAGAAGCCTCAGTCCCTTTGGAGTGAGTGGGCCCCATTCTAGCACGCTTGTGCCCATGTCCCTCCCGTCTGTGGAGAACTGCAAACAAGGTACAAGGCTAGAGAAAGCTCAATGGACTGAGAGATCCGTGGGGCTGAGGGGGTAGGATAGGGCAGAGGACCCCAAATGGCGTGGTGGAGGGCCAGGTTACCCCACAGAGTGCGTGGAGGGTTTTCACCCCTAGAGAAGGCCTGCTGGCAAGGGAGTGACTTCATGAGTCCTGCGTTTCTGAGAGCCACTGCCTGCAGCAGAGAGGACAGACAGAGGGAAAGAGACAATGGTCGGCGGGTTGCCCAAGGGTACAGGCCAGTTGGGAGGTGCACTGGAAGCAATCTCTTCACAACTGACCTGAAGCACCTCTGTCCTGGACCACCCCGCCCCACCCTCTCCCTGCACACGGTGACCACGTGCGCCCTGCCCAGCTGCCCTTCCCAAGCCCCCAGCCACGTGGCACGCTTCTCCTCTCTCTGCCGCTTCTCCTCTGCCAGTCATCCCAGGGGCGCAGGTGCAGGCCCAGGCCCACCTCCAGGAGGTGTCCTGTTGCCTCCCTGGGTTTGCAGAGGGCATGCTCCTCTGCACAGCCCAGCCAGTCCTGCGCCGGGAGCACCTCGAGGGCAGTTGCACACTCACCTGAGCCTCTGGCCTCCACCCTGGGACCCATAAATGTGGCTGAGCCACAAGATAAAGAAGTAAGTGAGTGGTGCCTGAGGCGGATGTGAAGAGGAAAGGAGCCCAAGCGGGTGTGCAGGGAGATGGCCAGTGTGAGCCCAGGGATGATGGCCTTGGAAATGCGGAGTCCCCAACAACTGCGTGATCCCCGTCTGCGTGCCAGACTCCGAGCTGAGCGTCGGCACTTCGACTGCAGAAATGGGCCATCTTTCACAGAGCACTCCCAGCACAGGCCACCGCTCCAATGCCAGACCCCTCTGTGCCAGCACCCTCTGTGCGAGCACCCTGTCAGCATCACCCACTGGGGCTTCACTGGCAACTCAGTCTGAACTGCTGACTTCTGCACCCCCAGTCCGCTGCATCCCTGCATCCTTGCCTGTTCCCTCACTCCCATGTCTGCACATTCATTGGTTCCCCCTCTAAATACATTCAGTACCCGATCATTTCTTACTGCCTCCTCTGCCACCATCCACGTCAAAACCGCCACCACTGCACAACAGGATGACGGCAAGTGCCTCCTAATGATTTCCCTATTTCTGCTCTTGGTTCATTCCCAGCCAGGCCGCTTTGCACTTGGCAGCCAGGGTGATCTCTCTGAAATGACGCTGGACCATGCTGTGGCACTGCTCAGATCGTCCGAGGGGTCCCCTGCCACTAGGGTCGAGCCCAAGGTCCTGGTGCCTATGGTGTCTGCATCTGGACATCTCTGACCTCCCTTCCTGACACCCTCCTCCTTGCCCACTCTGTTCCAGCCCCACTGGCCTCCTTGCTATTTTTGAAACACACCAGACACCCTCGGTCCCAGGACTTCTGTGCTTGCTGTTCCCTCTGGCAGGAAGTTCTTCCTGGTATAACCCTCTCTCCTCACCCCCTCATTTCCTTCACGTCTTTGTTCGGAGCACCTTCTGTGAGGCTTGCCTTGATTATTCCATTTAAGATGGCTAATTTGCAGCCCTCTCCTGCCCTGTGCCCTGCTGTAGCACAAGGTCACCACTTAGTGCATATGTGCTGAATGAAAGCAGGGGCAACCTTAAGAGGCTGGTCCCCATTTTATACATGACAAGGCTGTGGCAGTGTCACAGTGCAAGCTCAGGGCTGCCTGAGTCCAGCTCCTCTCCTACCACTCTGGAGATGGTTTAAGATGACATAGCGATGGTTCCATTTTTATGGTGTGGACAGAGGGCCAAATACAGGCTACTTTGGAAGAAGTGGCACGAGAAAGTAGTTGTAATGCAGACAGGGCCCTGTTGTGCACAGCAGCTGCAGACTCAGCAGCACAGGGAGGCAAGCATCGGCCTGGGCGCCCACTGCAGAGCCCCCGGTGGCTCTGGCCTCACGCTTACACTCTCATTCCCTGCCTCCCTCTGTGGCCACGGCGACCTCTCTGACTGCCAGGCCACAGACCAGCAAAGCAGGGAGACACAGCCTCATGTCTGCGAAGGGAGGGCAGAGGCCAGGAAGGGGAGGAGGGCAGAAGGGCTGATCTGGTCGCAGAGACCAACGATCACTGGAAACCGAGTAATCAAGCAACTTCATTTTCCCTTGTGATTAAAAGCAGGTTTTTAAAAGAGCCCGTCAGTGCTCTAACTCTGCACTGACACTGGGGAAGTGGGGCGGAGTGGAGAGGAAGAGGAAAGAGAGTTCAGAGTGTCAGGTATTAAATGCCAAGACAGACTGAAAACAAAACAAAAAATACAATACCCGACACCCTTAAGCCCGGACAGGCTTTGAGTTTCACCAGGAGCTGACGGCTTCCCAGGAGGGTGGCGGGGACCCACGTACCCTTCGTCTGTCTCATTGATGATGTCGCAGATCTCCATGTTCAGCGTCCAGTCCTCACTCTGCAAGGAGCCATCTGTGGCCTTTTCTGTAAAATCAGAGAGAAAACTGGTTGACATTTCTCCTGAACAAGGGGCCCTAGCAGGAAACAGGAAGGGAGTAGAACCACCACATTCTCCCAAACAGCTCTTCGGAGCCAACAGAGCAGTTCTGGGGGTCCTGCTTTCACAAGAGAACACCCAGTGTGAGGTCTGGGCCCAGAGGCCGATGTCATAACACTGTCCTTCATTCACCAAACTCCAGACCGAAAAGCTCACGACAGGCTTATGCCATTAAGAATCACCCAAAGCTCTCTGCCCCTCCCGTGTGACAGACGGTCAGGTCTTCCTATGCGGCCAGGTAAAAGCGGCTGTGCCCCTGAGACAAGATGGTGAAGGCTGGAGTGAAAGGATTTGGCCGTATTGGGCACCTGGTCACCAGGGCTGCTTCTGACCCTGGTAAAGTGGATGCTGTCACCATCATGACCCTTTCATTGACCTCAACTACATGGTCTACATGATCCAGCAGGAGTCTACCCGTGGCAAGTTCAAAGGCAGAGTCAGGGCTGAGAATAGGAAGCTTGCCATCAAGGGCAAGCTCACCTCCATCTTCCAGGAGCGCGAGCCCGCCCGTGTCAAAGGGGCTGATGCTGGTGCTGAGTGTGCTGTGGCGCCCACTGGTGCCCTCACCAGCTCGGAGAAGGCCGGGGCTCACGTCGGGGGGCCAAGAGGGTCATAACTCTGCCCCTTCTGCGGATGCCCCCATGTTCGTGATGGGTATGAAGCATGTCAAGTGTGACAACTCCCTCAAGGTTGTTGGCAATGCCTCCTGCACCACCAACTGCTTGGTCCCCAACCCCGGCCAAGGGCACCATGACAACTCTAGAGTCGTGGAGGGACTCATGACCACAGTCTGCACTATCACTGCCACCCAGGAGACCGTGGATGGCCCCCATGGGGAGTGGTGGCATGATGGCCCGAGGGCTTCCCTGAACATCATCCCTGCTTTTACGGGCACTGCCAAGACTATGGGCAAGATCACCCCTGAGCTGAATGGGAAGCTCACTGGTATGGTCTTCTGTGTCCCCTCCCCCAGTGTGTCAGTTGTGGATCTGACCTGCCACCTGGAGAAAGCTGCCAAAATCGGTGACATCAAGAATGCGGTGAAGCAGGCATCAGAGGACCCCCTCAAGGGCATCCTGGGCTATATCGAGGACCAGGTTGTCTCCTGTGACTTTAACAGTGACACCCACTCCTCCACCTTCGATGCATGGCCCTCAATGACCACTTTGTCGAGCTCATTTCCTGGTATGACAATGGATTTGGCTACAGAACAGGGTGGTGGACCTTGTGGTCCACATGGCCTCCAAGGAGTTCTCGAGAGCCCCTAGACCACCAGTCCCAGCGACAGGAAGAGAGACCCTCAGCTACTGGGGAGTCCTTGCCCCAAATCGATCCCCCAACACACTGAGAATCTCCTGACCTCCACAGATTCCATCCCAGACCCCTTGAAGAACGGGAGGGGCTTAGGGAGCTCTACCTTGTCATGCACCATCAATAAAGTTCACTGCACCAAACCAAAAGAAAAAAAAAAACCAAACAGGGAGATGTTAAGTTTACTAGCCCACAGATTCTGGAGCCAAACTATCTGGGTTTGAACACAGATTCCACCACTTACTAGCGATGTTATTTGGGCAAACTACTTAACTTCTATGTGCCCAATTTCTTCATTTGCAAAATACCCCATAGAGTTGTTAGGACAATTCATTGTAAAGCCCACCCTGGCCAGGTGGCTCGGTTGGTTGGAGCGTCATCCTATACACCAAAAAGTTGCAGGTTTGATCCCGGTCAGGGCATGTACAGAAAGTAACCAATCAATGTTTCTCTCTCGCATCGATGTCTCCCCCACCTAAAATCAATAAACACATCCTCGGGTGAAGATTAATATATGTGTAGGTGTGTAAAGCCCCTGGACGAGAGCCTGGCGCAGTCAGTACTATTAGGTAGTTGCTGTTATAATTTTAATAATCAACTTTAGTAGTTAAACACTACATTTCAAATAAGGGGGAGACAGAGGGACCATCATTTTTTTTTAAGACACAGCTAGGCAGGGTGTTAGGTGTTTCATGCACAGTATTTTATTTCAGCCACAGAACGACATCCTGGCCATTCAGTGGAAAAGGAGAGTCTCTTCAACAGATGGCGCTGGGAAAACTGGATCTCCACAGGCCACAGGATGAAAGTGGACCTTCTTCCTACACCACAGACGAGAATTAACTCAAACTGGATAAAAGATATAAACCTACAAGGTAAAAACTCTTAGAAGAAAACATTTTTAAAAAATGCTTTGTAACATGGGATTTAATAATAATTTCATGGATATGACACCAAAAACACAGGCAACAGAAGAAAAAATTAGATAAATTGGACTACATAAAAATAAAAAATTTTCTGTGCATCAAAGGACACACATTCAGTAGAGTAAAGAGGCAACCCACGGAATGCGAGAAAATATTTGCAAATCACATATCTAATAAGTAGTTAATACCCATAATATTTAAAGAACTTTCACAACTCAACAATAAAAACCTCAATTGAAAAATGAGAAAAGGATCAGAACAGACATTTCTTTAAAGAAGATATTTAAATGGTCAACAAGCACATAAAAAAATGATCAATATCATCAAGGAGTAGGAATATGTAAATCAAAACCACAATGAGATACCACCCCCCACCTATTAGGATGGTTGCTGTAAAAACCCCAGCATCAAACGGGCACTGGCAGGGATGTGGAGGAGTCAGAGCCCGGTGTACTGCTGGTGAGAACATAAAATGAGGCAGCTGCTGTGGAAACCAGTCTGGTAGTTCCTCAAAAAATTTAAAAAGAATTACCATCTGATCTAGCAGCTCCACTTATGGGTATGTACCCAGAAGAATTGAAGAGAGGGTCTCAAAGAGATACTTGTATACCCAGAGTCACAGTAGCACTACTTACAGTAGCCAAAAGGTGGAAGCTACCCTAGTGTCCATTAATGAACAGAGCGATACACAAAACACGGTACATATACATCCAATGGAATACTATTCAGCCTTAATAAGTATGGGAATTCTGACACGCTACAACATGGATGAACCCTGAGGACATCAGGCTAAATGAAATTAACCAAACAGAAAAAGACAAATACTATATGATTCCAATTATATGAGGTACCTAGAACAGTCAAATCCCTAAGGGACAGCACGTAGAATGGTGGTGGCCAGGGGCTGGGGGAGGGGCAACAGAGCGTTGTTAAACAGGTACGAGTTTCAGTTTTGCAAGATGAAAAAGTTCTGGAGATTGCAACATTTAAAAAAGGTTGAAATGGCAGATTTTATGTGTATTTTAACAGAATTTTTAAAATTTAATTAAAAAAGAAAAGGCGGCCTCCTAAGGTAGGCATTACTCCCGCCCACATTTAAAAAGAAGGGAATGAGGTTCTGGAAGGTTGGGTCCTTGGCCAGTATCACATACTTGAACTGAACACTCCGAATCCCAGTAAATGAAGAGAATGCGCTGACCCTCAGGGCGAGCTGTGGCGCGACACTCCATCCCAGGCCTGCCTGCCTGTCCCCGAACCTAGGCATTTGCCTGATACTAAGCCACGTGCCAGCAAAGGCAGGGTGCAGACCCAAAGCTGGTATCTTAGGCGAAGTCAAAACCTGCCCCACCCTAACTGTACAACTCGTGAGAGGAACACCATTACCACCGTTTTAACTAAAGTTTCACACAACCCACACGGACACTCACATAACAAAAGACATGACCTCTGCACACGCTGGGAGCATCGTTGTTTTACTGGATGCAGTTACGGAGAAGCGACACTTGTTTTTTACATGACACACTAGGACTCACACATCCGAACAAAGGCTGTACTTACAGCGACAACACACTCCAAAAATACTGCTATTGCTCAAGGTATTGGTGCGACAGCCTTCGTTCTGCATTAAAAGGCCTCATTGTTTTAATTTTTACCAAGAAAGATATATCGCCAACTTTTTCACCCTCTTTATTCATCACCCTTGGCACCCAAAGACTCTTTACCCCCTAAAGAAGCAAACCCCCCACGAAGAGTGAGAACCTGTCCCAGAGCGATGCCATGCAAGCAGAGGACTGGATGGGGTGCTGGGGAGGCTCCAAGATCGGCGGGACCCTTAACCAAAGTCCACGGCAGGTGCCGGTCTGGCAGGGGCAGAGGCAGTATTTGATGTCTGTCTATAAGAAGGGGAAAGGCTGTGTGCAGAGATGAAGAGAAAGAATGAGGAGCCCTTTCGGGGCTTGTTCAGAGCCAGGCAGGCCCCAGAGACCTACTCACCTCCCCCACCTTCTGCGTGCACCTGGGAGAGGCCACATCACAAACCTGTAAGTGGTACCACAGGACCTGGAGGGGAAATTAGAGTCACGGGAGGC